>OMKI01046171.1:0-11004 GCA_900302315.1 Phycis blennoides
GACACGTGTTAGAGGACAGGGGGACACGTGTTAGAGGACAGGGCGGGGACACGTGTTAGAGGACAGGGGGACACGCGTTAGAGGACAGGGGGACACGCGTTAGAGGACAGGGGGCTGGGGACACGTGTTAGAGGACAGGGCGGGGACACGTGTTAGAGGACAGGGCGGGGACACGTGTTAGAGGACAGGGGGACACGCGTTAGAGGACAGGGGGACACGTGTTAGAGGACAGGGGGGGGACACGCGTTAGAGGACAGGGGGACACGTGTTAGAGGACAGGGGGGGGACACGTGTTAGAGGACAGGGGACTGGGGACACGTGTTAGAGGACAGGGGGACACGTGTTAGAGGACAGGGGGACACGTGTTAGAGGACAGGGGGGGGACACGCGTTAGAGGACAGGGGGGCACGTGTTAGAGGACAGGGGGGGGGGGGGGGAACAGGGGGGGGGGGGGGAGGGGTGGAAGGGGGGGGGGGGGGAGGGAGAGGACAGGGGGACTGGGGACACGTGTTAGAGGACAGGGTGGGGACACGTGTTAGAGGACAGGGCGGGGACACGTGTTAGAGGACAGGGGGACTGGGGACACGTGTTAGAGGACAGGGGGACACGTGTTAGAGGACAGGGCGGGGACACGCGTTAGAGGACAGGGCGGGGACACGCGTTAGAGGACAGGGGGACTGGGGACAGGGACTCTACATCTGCAAACTTTTAAAATCGATTTTAGTTTGTTTCTCCCAGTCAAGTCATGTGCATTCATCTTTGTTAAGGTTTTGAAACAAATTTCTGGTTCTGGTCCTGTGGTTTCTCTTGTCATGCACAGCACCAAGGCCAGATGAACCATTAGGGCAACTGGTCACTTGCCCCGGGGCACAGGAGGGGGCAAGTGGCCTGGACATCGACAACTAGTATGTCAGATCACGTTATAAACGCAGTCCTTACTTTCCTTTTTGTATGCACTTTTTTGCAACCGCTTCGATCAAAATATGATGTTAAATCAGGTCAAACAGTGTTTGACCTGACTTAACATCAAAATAGTATGTTAAATCAGGTCAAACAGTGTTTGTCTGTGTCAGCTCTACGCGGACACTGAGCCAGGACGAGAGTGGACGCTCTGGAGGAGAGAGTTCTGTGGGGAGAAGCAGGGTAGCAAGATGGAGAGGCAATAAAAGAAAATTGAAAAGAGAAAAAGGAATTGGAGTTCTTAACACTGCCGTCTCTAATTGTGAGGGTGAGAGGTAATTTTGTGTTCTAAAACGAGTTCAAAATGGAGGACAACATCACAGACAAGACTTTCTTTGTTGGCCATAGACATAAAGTTGTTTAAGGGATGGATTTTGATGATATTGTGCACCAGTTTGCATATTTCATGTCTAGAAGGAAGGCCACTGAGGAATCTGCTATTCAAAATTACTTAGAAAGAATGAATCTTTGATAGCATTAAATGTTTTGTTTGAGTTAATAATATGTGTGTTAATGTGAGATGTTTTAAAAGCAAAGATAGGCCATTAGGCCTAATGATTAAATTGTTTGTATATTCATGAGTTCAGTCTTGAAAGGAGGCCAGTTTAAAATAATAACAATATATAGTAGTGCATCAACATCAAATGTTGAATTGTGAAACAATAAACATGATCTTGACTTTGAACTACATGCAACAGTGTAGCCAATAGTTACTTGTATTCAATTCATACCAATTGCCTGCTTCATGGCCGGTGATAATTTCCCTTTTTAGCATTTCTAAAATAATCTCTGGTTTTAAGTTAAAGCTTCCCCAGCTGTCTGCTTTATTTCACTGTTGCAGTCAAAATATAAGCAACAGCAGCATGCTGAGACATTAATAAGTACTCTGTAGCCACCAAGTTCTGTGAAAGATTCAGACAGAAGCGCAGGAGCAGCAGAGAACTGACCTCTGAGAGGGAGGAGGAGAAGTGGTTGCAGTTCTTGTGCATGAGGTGGTAGGCGTTGCCCTTGAACTCCTTGCCCAGCTCCTCCATGATCTTATCCATGTCCTCCTCTGTGAAGTCTGTGGTACCGAGGGCTATGGCCTCCCTGTGTTCACACACCACAGCGTCAAGGAACTCCAGCCGGAGCTCAGCCACTGCGGGGAGGGTTGCGGGTTTGATCCCCAGTGTGTGTCCTCCCGACAGGAATGGACCCCAGCAGTGAGAGTGTTTGTGTGCAGCCTGGGGGAGCTGTTATGTCGAGCGGCCATGTGATGAAAGTGTTAAACACTGTCTGGTGATGTACCTGTTTACTATCACAACCATCACAGACGGTTTGTCTTTCCAAAGCTCACAGTGAAGGCACCATGTTGTTCATGTCATTAAGAAGCTGGCCGGCCCCCTTGCTCCAGGGTAGCTACAGGGAGGCTTTGGGGACATTGGGGATGGAACCCACAACCCTTTGTGGAGCAGTGCAGGTGTAGGTGACCGCCAGACTCACTTGAACTTGAAGGTCTCCCCCAGCTCGCTGGCGTTCCCAGGGTTGATCTCGAAGATCCCGCTGAAGGGGTATGGGTGACCCCCGTAGGCAAACTCTACGGGGAGGGGGGGAGACGTGGGAGTCATCACATTGTGACTCTCATAGACGTGAGTCACAAGAAGTCCTCTCAGACTCTATCCCAGGTGACATCACTGAGTGTCCACTACACTGAGATGGACAGCAGGCTGACCATCAGACGTCTGGGTGGACGCTCCTACCATGATGTCACCAGAGGACCCTTTGAAAGCCCCTCACCCCCGACAGCCCCTTTAAAGGAAAACGCCACCGTTCTTCCCTACTGAACTATGTTCTTCCCTGATCTTAGACGAGTTTATAAACACCTCTCTCGCCTTCGTGCGTGCACTCAATCGCTCTGGCGCGCAGCGCTACTTTGGTAGCATGTAGCTTGGCCCATTATATTCTTTAGGATCCAAACGGGGGTGAAGTTAGAAGCGACCAAGCACTTCCACGTTTTCCCTATTTAAATACGGTTACGTGAGTAGTTACACGACCAAAGTATGGTTACACAAAATGAAACATGCCAATTTTCTAAGCGGATAAAAAGGATAACTATAATCTTCCGTCAATAGAACCAACGACTACAGGTAGTGCAGGCGACGGCGTGCAGGTCACGTTGGTTCTATTGACGGAAGTAACAGGGGATTACTGCGCCGACGTCGAAGTGCTCCCAGGTGTTATTCCGCCATACATTATAGTTATCCTTTTTATCAGCTTAGAAAATTGGCATGTTTCATTTTGTGTAACCATACTTGGGTCGTGTAACTACTCACGTAACCGTATTTAAATAGGGAAAACGTGGAAGTGCTTGGTCCCTTCTAACTTCACCCCCGTTTGGATCCTAAGGAATATACTGGGCCAAGCTACATGCTAGCAAAGTAGCGCTGCACGCACGAAGGCGAGAGAGGTATGTATCAACTTGTCTAAGATCAGGGAAGAACATAGTTCAGTAGGGAAAAACGGTGGCGTTTTCCCTTAACATCTACCACAACACAACCAGCTGGTTAACATCTACCACAACACAACCAGGTGGCTGGCCACAGCACCACGGAGATGACGATCAGCGATGGACGATGGAGTTACCTGGATCTTGTCTTTGGCGGGCTCGGCCTCGCGCCTCTGGTTCTCCTGGATGAGATCAGCGAGTTGCTGGCTGATCTTCTCCACGTCTGCAGAGTTCTGGACGTTCTTCTGAGCCAGCAGGACGTTCTCCTCCTGCAGACGGCGGCCATGAACACGCAGGTCTGAGATCTGATGAGGGACCGGGGAGATCCAATAGGATTGTTCTAAAGTGCTTGAATGTGTACGTATAAGAGCATATACTGCACACTTTAGATATTATATATTTATTTTTTGTCTTTTTCTTGTGTTGTTATTCAAATGTATTTTATTGTATTTCAATATATATATATAAAGTCTATGTACAAACCTGTTTCTGGAAGTTCTCTGCCATGTTTTCAGCTTCAGTCTTCTCCTTCTGGAAGTTATCCAGCTTTTGCCTGAAAAACAGAATAATGTAAAAGAATAACAAAAATGTGCGTATTGATCTTTCCAACAAAATGTCATTAAAATGTTTGATGCCACATCAATATCGGCATGTTCCTACAGCAAGTCTGCCCTGGTCCCCTTCAGGTCCTCGTCCTTCAGAGCGGTGATCTGCTGACTGAGGTGAACATTTTCTTCCTCAAGCCGACTGGTTTCGGATCTGTTTGAATCGGAAACAAAATGGACGTCAGATCAATGCAACATGGAATGGAAAACACTTCTGCGACACAAGTGGATTTGTACATTTCATACCACAACAAATACACTTTAATACGCAAGGAAGACTTAAAAATGAAGGAAGGAAGGGACAAACCAAAACGACAACAAACTAGTAGCCATGGTTACAACGATTGACCTGTGGGGGTCCAACAACTATGTATGTGCCATACAAAAACGACTCCATTACATGAGGATCTGAGGGTCCAACACAACACAACCACCTTGAGAACCGTACCCGGGGTAAAGGACACTATGGAAATCACAACCAGAGGAAGGAGATCACAGGGTGTAGGGGCGAGGCAGGGTGGTAGGGTTCTATCCTCGTCCTCCGTGTTACCTATGGACCTGCATCCACTTGCTCAACGTCAGTGCCTTCCCCTGGAGGTTGGCAAGGGCTCGACGGAGGTCCGCGTTCTGCAGCTCCAGGTCCACGCAGCAGACCTCGAGGCGGGTCGCGGTCTGGGTCCTGGCCTCGAGCTGGCCGTTCAGCTCTTGGATGGACTGGTCCTCAGACACGGTCTCCCAGGCACCTGCCTCCTCCAGCAGACCTGCGTCCTGCAGCTCCAGCTCCCTGAGGAGCTCCGAGAGCTTGACGTTGTCCCGCCTCATGCTGGAGATCTCCTCCACCAGGCCCGTGTGCTGGCCCGGGGAACCACAGACGACGTGCAGACGACTTCCCAGGCTGGACAGCCGTCGCTTCAGTTCCCCGTTCTGTTCCTTCAGCATCAGGTTCTCATGACGTCCGTCCTCATATCGAGCCTGAATATCGGCCATTTCCGAGACTTTCATCTCCAGCTCTTTGGCCCACTTCGTTAAAGCAAGCAGCTTTAGCTTCAGGTTCAAGTTTTCCTCCGACACTTTGCTTCCTGTGTCAATCTTTTGGTTGCTGTACGTCAAAATGCTTTCCAACATGACGGCCTTCTGCTGAAGCAGGGAAATCTTCTGGTGTAGAAGAATGTTTTCTTCAACAGCGTTGCTGTACCAGACCTGGAGTTCATTCTTGGGGTTCCCATCCTCACAATGACCCGGTTCAGCCTGGTGATCAACCGCAAGAGAGGCTGAAGGTTCACACTCTTGGGAAACCAAATCGATTTGTTTCCCACACTCTCCAGAGTCAACTGATGAACAATCGACAGTGGTGTCCCATGGAGTCGGCTCACCACTGGAGTCACCTGCTCTCTCCGCAGTTACGAGGTCGACCACAATCGCATGACACGGCCTCTGTTCGTGGTGATCGGAAAGTGCATCGTCCACTTCAACCACGCCGTCTTGAGGGTTCTCTGGATCCCATGACTCGACCGCCACATCCAACCCAAGAGCACTCTCCTCTTCTTGGCCTGCCACCGCTAGTGACGTGGCCCCTGCCACTCCAGACAGCTGCTCCTTCTCGTCAGCATTCACACTCTGGGTTCCATGGGAAACATTGGGATTGGCTGTATTGTCTTCTGGGAGACAATACCACAAAGTGGAGGTCTGGGTCCTTCTCTCTAGATGGTTTTCCAGAAGTGGTGCCGATGTGTCACGTGGACCCCCGATGGCTGTTGAGGAGTCATGTGGACTAATACTGATGGCGTCATCGTGAACATCATCCTCTGCAGTGTTCCCAGCAGCATCTGATTGTGGCTCCTGGTCTTTGAAAGACAAATATGTGGGATCAAGATTGACCGGTTCATCTACAAGTACATTTCCAGAGTGTGATGTTTCCTTTTTGCCACACTTTGTTTCTGAACAAACACAGATCTCCTTTCTCATTTCTGTAATTCGGATGTTGAGCTGATCTCTTTCCAAGAGGAGCTCCACCCTCTCGCCCTCCAGTGACTCCAGGCAACACAGATTATCTTTTAGTTCATCTTCAAGAACGGCTATACTCTGCTGCAGCTCCAGCCTCTCAAAATCAAAGTCCACCACGGCCTGTTGGAGCATCGTCTCCAGATCTTCAATCTTGTCCTTCAAACTATCACACTGCTCAATCTTTTTTGGGCTCTGTTCCTCCCACAGGGCAACTGACTCTTTGTACTTCTCCTCGAGCTGGGCCAGACTGCTCTGGAGCTCTGCCTTCTCCTTCATGAACTCTGTCTTCTCCTGCTTAAAATCCTCCACAGCCTGACTCAGAAGAACCTCCAGCTCCACTGCCTTCATCTCGTCTCTGGAGTCCTGGCTCTCCTGAAGCCTCCTGTGGAGCTCATCCAGCTGTCTGCTGAGGTCCCGCTCCCTGGTCTGCGATGACCCCACCAGGTCGTCCAGTTCCCTCTCCAGGTCCCACCTCTCTCTCAGCAGGACTTCCACTTCTTCTCTGCAAGCGTTCTCCAGTTCCTCTTGGTCCTCGGCTCGCTCACGGTTCAGGCAGACCCTCTCCCACTCCATGGCCTCTCGCATCAGCCTCCTCTGTTCCTCGGCTTCCAGGAGGGCCGCGTCAGTCTCCGCCCGCCATGCGAGGGCCCGCTCCGCGTGGGTTTCGGAGGCGACCTGGAGCTGGGCTTGGTAGTGCTGCTCCAGCTTCAACACGTCAGCTTGGAAGCGTTCCGCCACAGAGTCCTGGTCCCCTGAAAAGCGGTCTTCCACCTCCTTGAGTCTCTGGGAGAAGTGGACCTCAACAGCTTGCCTGTACGTATGGTTAATCAGGGGCACAGTGTCTCAACGGCCTGGAATACGCAACAGCTCGTTTCTGTAACGGTGCCCGTCGGGCCACTTACACAGTGAGAAGTTTAAACAAAGAGGTCTTACTGAACTCAGCACATCGGCCTGACAGCTGCCCTTTAACCAATGTTACCCATGAGGTTTACGTCAGCTCAGAAATTTTCTGCGTTTTTCCTGGTTAATTTATCCATCATATTATTTTACCTTGGCATATGAAGCACTTTTGGTTGATATTCCACCAATCTCTCATGCAAGTACTGGCACAACTGTCCATATGATCAGTCAATCTAAATGAGCACAAATTACAATACTAAAAGAATAAAAAGTAATTATTAATAATAATAATTGCAATGAAACAGATAATAGGCCTCACCTCTCCTGGATGATCTCCTCTCGAAGACGATCCAAGGCACTTCTGAGCTCCTCCCTCTCCTCCCCGTGTCTGGCATTGAGCTCCTTCACCGCCTCCCTGTGGCGCTCCTCCAGATGAGATGCTTCCTCCTTCAGCATCCTCTCGAACTGCTGCTGCTCCTTCTCCCTCTCCTCCTTCAGCCTGTCCTGGAGCATCCCTTCATAGTCCTCCTCGAGCTGGAGTTTCTCCTCCTCCCACGCCTCCTTCATTCTGTTCTCCCTCTTCTCCTGCTGCTCCTGGAGCTTCAGACGCTCCTTCGCCAACACGACGAGGAACGCCTCCTCCTGGGCCTTCTGGAGACAAACACGCTCCTTCTCCCACTGCTCCCTCAGCTGGCTCTCCTTCTCCTCCTGCTCCTTGATCAGCTGCAGCATGCCCGCCTCCAGCACCTGGTTGCTCTGCTCTTCTAGCACAGCTCTCTCCCTCTGCCACTCCTCCGTGAGCCTTTCCACCAGCTTCTCCTTCTCCTCAAACCTCAGCTGAGCATCCTCCAGCCTGGCGCTCAGCTGCACCCCGTGGTCCAGACCTAGCTGCTCCTTCTCCTCACGTGCCTTCTCCTCCAGAAGGGTCACCTTCCCCTGTGTTCGCATCCTCTCCTCCTCCAGCCGGGCCTCCATCAGCACCTCCTGCTTCTCCTGGAGGTGCTTCAGCTCTAGGGCGTGGAGTCTCTTCAGCTCCTCCACCTCCTGCACCCGCTGTGTCTCCTTCACTGCAGTCGCCAGCTGCTCCTCCAGGTCGGAGGCCTGGGTGTGGGCCTCCAGGAGGCGCTGTCTCAGGGTGGCCACCTCCTCCTCCTGCTGGAGCTCCAGTTCCTCCCTCTCCTTCATCTGCTGGAGCTCCAGGCCGGTCTGCTCCAGCCTGGCCTGCTCCAGCTGGGTCTGGAAGTCCTGAGCCTGGGTCTGGAGGCTGGACATTTGCTCCCTGAGGGCCTGGATCTCCTCCTGGTGCTGGGAGGAGATGGAGGCCTTCTGTGCCTCGTTGGCTGCCCTCTGCTCCTCTACCCTCTGGTACAACTCCTGGATCTGTGTTCACATGAGGACATCGTTCATCCTTTCATCAGAATCATTTTTGGAAGTTTTGAAACATCTTAACCTAAAAACTACGATCTCATTAATAATCAATCAATAACAACAAGACAAGACATGAGTTGAACACTGAGGAAATCCAAATCAAACGGATACATTTCAGAGGTAGATACAGAACATCACAGGTTACTTGAGTAGAACAAATGTCTCAAGATTTACTTTTAAAATATTGACACTAAAATAAGCTACATGGTTGACCAGCAGGAGAATCATCTACGGTTCAAACGCAGCCTCAGGAGATGAGCAAGGCATGCCTTCAGGAACCAATTAGATGGCAGCGGGATCCAAAATGGCCCCAGACTCACCTTACTCCCCAGTTGAGCCTGCAGGTCTTCCACCCTGCGGCCATGCTGCTCCTTCAGCTGCTCCAACATCATCTCCGCCTCCAGGCTCATGTTGAACGGCTGGCCCTCCTCTGTGCCCAGGCCTGGGGGTTAATACACGTCACTGAGGGGCAGGTCGGGGTAAGGGGGCTTCTTGAATGAGGATGCCTACAGACAGGCTGCGAACATTGGGCTTTGAACCCAGGACCTGTGACCTTTCCGCACAGACTTTCTTGGCAGCAGATTGGGAGTTTGAACATTTGTCATGTAGTTCAAGTTTGATAACATATGCATAAACAGTTTTGACTCAACCATGTGCTGGGTGAAGAGCAGAGAACAGAGTGAGTGTTTCCTAAATGTTACAAAAGTTTACAACACAAAAAAACTCCCAAGCATACATGTTATACAAACTACAATGTTGTTGTATGTTATACAAACTACAATGTGCCAAGCACCATGCAAACAAAGATCACTTTGAAACAGGTGGGTAACGGAGGGCGGTACCCGGGTCTGACTCCATGCCCGGACTCTTGGACTCCAACTCGTCAGCCAGGGGCCTGCTGCAGGGCTGGGCCCGCCGGGCCAGGCTCTGAAGGGCCCGCTCCGACTGCAGCTCATCGATGCGGTCCTGCAGCTCCTGCAGGGAAACAAGCAGCGTCCCATTGTTACACATCACATGTTACCATGTTACAGATCACATGTTACACATCATATGTTACAGATCACAGAAATACAAGCATACAGTAAATATGAGGTCACATTAGACACTAAATACACAGCATAAATTCTGTCAATATTTCTTTTTTTAATAACTTCAAAAGTTCTAAATGTCTTGATGAATACAAAAATAGAGGGTAAAATCCAGTGCTCTAATAGTTTCAATAATAGTGAGTACAAACTAGTTTAATAGATTCAATATAAACCAGTGTTTTAATAGTGAATAATAGTGAGCCAGAACTAGTGTTTAGTGATAGTGATTAAGAACCAGCGAGCAGCTCAGAAGACCTACTCTGCACTGAGCCTCGTAGCCACTGCACAGCTGTCTGATCTGTTCCTCCTGGTGGAAGAGCTCCACACTTCCTGGATCCACGTCCCCAAGCTGAGGGGAAACAAAGGGCCAGACGTTCTACACAGGGATGGTGCACTCCATATCTACATACACACTGAACACATGGCTCCACAACAGTACACAGTAAAACACCACCACATCACTGAGGGAACCCGCTGGTTCTGCGGTACCTTCTCTCTGAGGATGTTATCCAAGCTGGCCTGGAGCTTGGAGATTTGGACCTGGGCCTCCATGAGCTTCTCGTTCCCGTCCAGAACCTCCATATCCAGACGTCGGTTCTCCTTCAGAGGAACAGCACCAGTGAAAAGAAAGAAAGTTTGACACCAAAATGAGTCTGGGAAAGTCAAGTTCATGTACGGCTCAACAAAGACCTTCAAAAGCAGAAAACCTCCAGGTATTTTGTTTACAGTTTACTTAGTTACTTGTAACTTACTTGTTTACTTCTAACTTGGCACTTAGTCAGAGATGTTGTATACTAGCAATGGTTAACAGCAATGGTTCTACCGGAACAAGATCAACTCCTCTGCCTCTAACCCCAGAAAACTGTTTTCCATGTTCTCCTCTCTCCTCAACTCTCCCTCCCCTCCCCCCCCTTCCTCACTCACTGCTGACGATTTTGCCGACTACTTTACCAAGAAGGTGACGGACATCAGCATCTCCCTTACCCCTGCTGCTACCTTCCCTAACCCCACCTCCATAGCTATTCTCCCTCCCCCAGCTCCCACCTCTGCTAGACTTAATTGTTTTACTCCCCTCTCCTCCGAAGAGGTCCTTAAACTGGTCACATCCAACCATGCGACCACCTGTCCTCTTGACCCCATCCCCTCCTCCCTTCTTCAGGCCATCTCGACGGACATCCTACCGTTCACCACCTCCCTCGTGAACTCTTCCCTCACCTCAGGTCTCGTCCCTACACCCTTCAAAACTGCCAGAGTCAAACCACTCCTCAAGAAGCCTGCCCTCGACACTGCTGACATCCTGAACTACAGACCGGTATCTCTGCTGTCATTCCTTTCTGAAACCCTGGAACGTGCAGTCTCTAGCCAACTGTCCTCCTACCTCTCAGAAAACGACTTGCTTGATCCCCATCAGTCTGGCTTCAAGACTGCGCACTCAACAGAGACGGCCCTCCTGACGGTGACCGAATCTCTTCGTGCCGCCAAAGCCTCTTCCCTCTCGTCGGTGCTCGTTCTCCTCGACCTCTCTGCGGCGTTC
>OMKI01046191.1:0-12934 GCA_900302315.1 Phycis blennoides
TGAACTTGGTGTTAGACAAAACTCTGATCCAGGGATCCATGGATACATTTGTGAACTGACTTCTTAATGCGGCGCAGCAGAGCCACAACACAAAACGGAGGTACAGTAGGACTGTAGCTTAAATGTTATTGATGCAGTTGTTATTTTCTATGTTGTTGTTCTATGAAACAGTTTGTTTCAAACTTTATTTTCAGACTTGTGAAAAAATGCGCTGGCGGCACAGCACATACAGCTGACACACAGAATGTTATATACTGTAGTATTTGAGTTATGTCTGCGCACTGCACAGTACAGTAATTAAACTTGCATGGTGCTTCTCAAAAGGAGCATTTGAAACGACTGTTTGAAATCATAATAAAACTCAGTAAATGCTGAAGCTGTCCGTTTTGTTAAATTTTTCTCATTGAAAAACGATACAAATGGCATTTAGATGATGTTCTGCATAAAAAATTAAGTGAAACAATAAAAATTTGGTTATAGTAATCAACTGCTTATAGTGATCATATTGACTCCGGACCAACGTGATGACTATTTCCACTGTATCCATCTGGGGACAGCAGGAAAAAGGCTTGCGAAGAGCTACAGCGGAGAATACAAAGCAGTCAGCAGCAACTTGGTGGATGGACCAAGCTAGGTGGAGGGAATTCGGCTAGCTTTGCTGGTGCTTTGGCAATAGTCAAGAATGGAAAGCTGTTCATAGATGGCGAGTATGCAAAACATTCATGCTTGATGAGGGCAATGACTGGTTTGATGACTTCTCCAATAAAGACAAGATAATCAAACAGTGCTTGCCTCTGTCAGCAAGAACTGTTCACGATCGTACTATGATGGTGGCAAATCAAGTCGAGGAAACGCAAATTAGGGACATAAACGCAGGGACATATTTTTCTTTCGCTTTAGATGAGTCAATAGACGTTAGCCATGTATCTCAGTTTATAATTGCGAGGTACGCTGCATGTGACACTGCATGAGGAAAGTGTTGCTATTTTGACAATGAAGGGATCAACAAGAGGAGTGGATTTATTTAAGTCTTTCTTGATTATTTATTGGGATTTATTTAGAGAGCTTTGCAAATGTGGAAACAAGTTGCAATTGTATCATTGGGATGAATAAATGAAGGCACATACTGTATTTGTGTAACACACCGACTCTTTATGACGTCCATGGCCATGAAAGGAGCTCTGTCTATGGCTTCACAAGCTCAGACTGGGGGTCCAGCTACAGTGGCCAGCACTGTTATAAAGGCTGTTATGTCTTGTAGGAACTATGTTGACATGTAATTACTACGGCTGCAATCATTTGGCTATACATAATGCTTCTGTTACTCCGTTTACAGACATAATCGTTGATCTTCCATTAAAGCGGTGGAGCGGCAAGTTACTTTCACATAAAGCAGAGGGAATTAGCCAGGAGCAGCCTTGTCATATGAAGTTACAGATACTTCAGTAGTTTCAACTAACATGGCGATGTGTGAATAACGAAAAGTCTCAGTCTACTACTTTAAGCGCGAACCTGCATAAAAAAAATAAATCAATAAAAAAACATGAAGCCCAGTGAGATGCAGGCTGGTTATTGCATCTATAACTGAGATCAATATGAATATGAATGTTAAAGCAGGATAACATTACTGTCTCAGTGACTGAACCTAATGACCTAACCTAACCTAATATTTTTGAGTCATGTGATTGGTTCCCGCAATCTGCAATTTTCAGGGTGATCGGCCAATCACTGGTGACGTGTTATGGCTTATGTTCTCTGATAATGATTGGTGGCCGATCAATGAGTGCATCACTACATATACACACATTTAAAACCTTGAAACGAGTTTGGCTTCACTAACAATGCAATTGCAATGCAAAATATCTTAAAAGCTAAAATTCTTAAAATGTAAAATTCTTCAACACTCAAATTCAATTCAAAATCAAAAGGCCGAAATTCCTAAATGCTAAAATTCTTAAATGCCAATATTCCTAAATGCTAAGATTATTTAAGACTAGCACTAACAATCTCAAACCATTTTTTAGGTTTTAAAGATATTGAAAACACCCCTTCTGTGTTCCTGTTTTCTAATTCAAGTAAATGCCATGACATCCAGTGTCAAACAGTCAACAGTGCAGGCAAGAGAAGCTAGTGCATGAAACTGAGGCTTAGGCTGGTATCTACAGTTCTATGAATTATGGATGACCACCAGAGGCTGTGATTAAATAGATACTCTCATACCTTGAGGCCGCTGTGGTTACCACCACTTGATGAGAGGGGATCGAGCCCACTGACAGATAGGCCCTCTTTCTGAATGGCTGTAAGGTAATAAAGTGGTAATCTTCTCCTTCCTGGCCCTGTACAACTTGGGATTCAAGATATCTGGATACCCAGATATTGTCACGGTCCGTCTGCCACGCCCCCTCCACTACTCACTCATTGACTGTCGCAGCTGGGTTACATCAGGTGATTAGAGGAGGCTACAAATTAGCCCTCCACTATTCACCTGGTGCCAGATTGTATTAGCTGTTCATTCATGCAAGTCTCTCCAGCGATTATCCTGCCTGCTATCCCGGTTTACCGATCCTGCCTGTCCCCGACTCCGATTCCCGTCTCGTCCTTCCGGATCTCCGTTCGCCTGTCTGCTATCCCGGTTTACCGATCCTGCCTGTCCCCGACTCCGATTCCCGTCTCGTCCTTCCGGATCTCCGTTCGCCTGTCTGCTATCCCGGTTTCCCGATCCTGCCTGTCCCCGACTACGATTCCTGTCTCGTCATTCTGGATCTCTGTTCGCCTGACTCCCGTCCCGGATTCCCGATCCCGCCCGTGCCTATTGACTTTTGAGTACTTGAAAAATAAAGACACTTTAGTTTTACACCTGAGTGGTTTTGTGCTGCAATTGGGTCCTGCCCTGACCCGTTACAGTATCAGGGCATTAGTCAACTCCTGGACAATCTGTGGTGTGATGTGGCATCGGTGGATGGGACGAGACATGATGACCCAGATGTGCTCGATTAGATTCAGCTCTGGGGAACGGGCAGGCCAGTCCATAGCATCAATGCCTTTGTCATGCAGGAACTGCTGACACACTCCAGCCACATGACGCTGAGCATTGTCATGCATGAGAAGGAACCCAGGGCCCACTGCACCAGCATATGGTCTGACAATGGGTCTGAGGATCTCATCCCGGTACCTAATGGCAGTCATGGTACCTCTGGCTAGCACATGGAGGTCTGTGCGGCCATCCAAGGATATGCCTCCCCAGACCATCACCACCAAACTGGTCATGCTGGAGGATGTTGCAGGCAGCAGAACATTCTCCACGGCGTCTCAAGACTGTCACATCTGTCACACGTGGTCAGTGTGAACCTGCTCTCATCCATGAAGAGAACAGGGTGCCAATGGCAAATCTGCCAATCCTGGTGTTCTGTGGCAAATGCCAATTGTGCTGCACGGTGTTGGGCTGTGAGCACAGGCCCCACTTGTGGACGTCGGGCCCTCATACCACCCTCATGGAGTCTGTTTCTCACAGTTTGAGCAGAAACATGCACATTAGCGGCCTGTTGGAGGTCGTTTTGTAGGGCTCTGGCAGTGCTCCTCCTGTTCCTCCTTGCACAAAGGACCAGATAGCGGTCCTGCTGGGTTGTTGTCCTCCTACGGCCCCCTCCACGTCTCCTGGTGTCTCCTCCATGCTTTTGACACTGTGCTGGGAGACACAGCAAACCTTCTTGCCACAGCGTGCATTGATGTGCCATCCTGGATGAGCTGTACTACCTGAGCAACTTCTGTGGGTTGCAGACACCGCCTCATGCTACCTCTAGTGGTGAGGGCACTGGCAAAATGCAAAAGTAACCAAAAGTCAGCCAGAAAGGATGAGGACAGGGAAATGGTCTGTGGCCACCACCTGCAGAACCATTCCTTTATAGGGGTTGTCTTGCCTCTCATTTCCACCTGTTGTCTGTTCCAATTGCACAACAGCAGGTGAAACTGATTCACAATCAGTGTTGCTTCCTAACTGGACAGGTTGATATCCCAGAAGTGTGATTGACTTGGAGTTACATTGTAATGATAATGTACCTTTATTTGTTTGAGCAGTGTACAGTATATAGTTTGCAGCAGAAAATCCACAGCTGCTTTATTGCGTGTCAATTCAAAAAACGTATAAAAGGGCCTCGGTTAATACGGGTCAGTCAGTGACAGTTTATAGAATTATGTAGTCCTGTTTGTGTGTTTATCGGATCACCAAACACATACATTTTTCCCAAAATCACATTGAACATCAAGAGCTGCGAACATCTAATAGTGGGAAATATTGTCCAATGTCGAGTATTTAGAACAAGAAATCTCCTATTTTAACCAGCTACTTTGACAAGTGAATTCTAACATCACTCTGATGTGCTTCTATCGAAACCTTCATTACCGTTTTTAATCAGAATTACATAGTTGTAGGAATGAATGAATGATAAAGAATCAAACTGTTCAGAACTCTAGCCATACTCTGCATGCATAGCAATGCATCTCATATCCAAGAATTCAGTTATTTTATTTTTGTAGGTCTATTTTCCGACAATTTGAGAAACAATTTTTAATCATGTCATGTTGTGTCATGTTTCTCCATAGTTGGTCAGTTTACAGTGGTCAGTGTCATGTGAACATAAAACCCAACACCTTACAGTCCCAGCACTCTACTACAATCCCCTAAAAATAAAACTCCTCATCATCCTTTCTGCTGACACTAACATAATGCTGAAACCCACCCCCGTGGGCCACTACATAGCCTCCAAGGCACATCACCCAATGCAAAATCCACAAAGGGTACTGGTTGGCGATGCTGAAGATGTCTCTGTGGGCGAGGTGTGCCAGTTGTGACGTAGTTACACTAACTCTTAGTTTGTTTTTGAGTTTTTGTTCCAGGTCACTTCACTAACTCTCCTGTCATCTCAGATCCTGCACTTCTTCCCTGCCATGCAATCAACTCATTTCCCTCACCTGGTCTTCCCGGCCCATCTCCTCCTCACCTGCAGTCCATTTGCTCATTAGTTCCTCAGTATATATACTAGTCCATGTTCACTTGATTCCAGATTGTCTTGTGTTGTTCTTTGCCAAGCTCTCCAGCATTTCCAGTTCTGCCTTCTTGTTCTGACTTTGTTTTGCCTTTCTTGGACTACGGATACCTGCCTGCCCTTATCGGATTTGTTTGCCTACTCTGATCTCCCGGTTTTGACTGCCTGTTTTTGGACTAAGTAAACTGATTTTGACTTGCAACTTGCCTGCCTCGTTGTCGTGCTTTTGGGTTCTCCTTTGCCAGCACCAGTGACCGTGACACCAGTTATGATGTGGGATACTGCGGTTTCCCGTCCCCAGCAGCAGAAGGTATGAGGGAGGGTTGCGAGTCTGTCGCGCTTCTCCACCGTAATGCCCGAACCCGGCATGCGCACCCTGTAAACCTGTCCCAGTATTTCCAGCAGTATCTACGGTGGCAGTATCTATCTCCTGCAGCAGCGTAGCCCTCGTCATGTTCACTCCAAGCTACCTGCACACCAAAATACCTGGGACTCGAAGTTCCGCCCCTGGTCACTGTTGAGCTGAGCAGGGACTCAACGTTACCATGATGATGTCCCGGTCGGTGCTGCACCTCAAAGTCATATTCCTGTAGGGCCTAAAGGAATATCGCTCTAGGGCCTTCCGCTACTGGGCTGCCTGGCCCTCAGGGTTATGAGGTTTTAGGAGCCAGGTGAGGGAGGAATGGTAGGTCAGTAGGAGGAACAGGCTCTCGTGCAGGTAGGGTTGGACATGCCTGAGCGCTTAGACCACTGCCAGCAGCTTTCGCCGAGTGACAACTTTCCTCTGGCACAAGACAGCTCCAATCCCCTTTTTCAGATGGCAGACACTTTTGCTGCTGTGGTAATCCCTTGCATTCTGACCACATACCCCAGGCACACTGTCTCTCTCAGAACAGGTCACTTATTTGAGGTTAGCCTCAATCTAGCCTGTTGAATATTGGTAAATGCCAACACCCCCTTAAAGCTGTGGGCATGTAATGGCAGGTTGTCTATATACACCGCACAGGGGTCGCAGGGAACGGCTGCCAGCATCCTCTCCATCAATCTCTTGATGGCAGCAAACTGGAGGACTCCCTGGCAGCTGCCACTGAGGTGGAGGTCCCCCTGGTGGCTGGGGGTACCTTGGTAGACCCCATGGCAGCTGGCAGGGAGAACCCCTGATGGCTGGTGTGGCTTGGGCAACAGCCATTTGGCTGTGGTCTCGCCAAGTCCTCCTCTTGCTGGGGTGGAGCACCACTGTCTCCGAGCCGATGAACATGGCCTAGGACACATTTACCTAAGCACCCCATCAAGGCAACAGGTCCAGGCCAATGATGCACGGCACGCGCCCTGAATGTAGGACAGTCAGAACTCATGCACCATCTCCTGGTCTCCTATGCAAATCTACACTGGTTTCATGCTCTCCATACTGGCTCTTTCCCCTGTCACCATCTTTATATGGACAGTAGGGTCCAGGCTGAAGCGAGTACCCCTGTGATGCCCCACAGGAGCCCTGGATGGTCAAGGGTGATGTTAGACTCAATAACTTATGCCAAGGTGGCCCATCAGAGTGCATCAGCCTTAGAGTGGAGTTAAGTTAGCGAGGGTTACCCTTACTGGGCCACTGCTAGGAACATGTCTTGGATACAGTGATGAGGCAGTCATGGGCTACTTGACCAGGCACATCACAGCAATAGCAGCAGTTGGTGGTCCGTGGTTGATGTTTAGTTGGAGTTGTTGTTGGAGTATTTGGGTTGACACCCGGAAGACAGGCTCTCTGTCATCATCATCCTCCAGCTCATTGCTTTTACTGTCTGCTGCTCTAAAAGGGATAATACAAAAATGAAACATAATTAGTACTAACAAAAAGTACAAAAAAACATACGAAGAAACAAAGTTGCTGTGGGTCGTAACAAGGGGGATAGCAAGACCCCCATCCTAACTGGTGAGCTCTGTGAACGTGGACTCACTCTCTATGTAGATATAAAGGGCTCATCCTAAAGTAACACAATTAATCATATTTGAAGGGGATTATACAGTAACTGAAACATAAAGTCCATTCCGCTACAATGCCACAAAATTATGCACGCTACACCTTTAATATCAATAAGCCTTTACCCTTTTTGGCTATTGAAAAAACAAAGATATATATATATAATAGCAGTAAATTAGCTTCTCAAACGGAGCTTGAGAGGCTGAGTGGGCCCACGTTCTGAGTGACATTGGCCTATGTTTTAACTACCTTTGTATGATTTTCCAGGCTGAAGTTGTTTACACCCAAAACTTCAGGTGGACCGGATGTTTAAATTAGTTATCCCGTATCTTTTCAGGTGTCACCTGGACCTGACACAAAAAAAAAGGTTTGACATCATGTTCCTAATTGCAACAGCTTTGATAGTCACTACACGATGTGTAGGTCTATGTAGACCTACTGGCATTTATATCCAAGTAGTAGTCCAAATGTAACTACGTAAAACTATATTTTAATACATACATTGGAAATACATACACCTGAGCTGAATAACGATTTCTAGTTCATAAAAGACAATGGGAAGCTTCAAACTGTTTGTGTTTCTTTGGCGACCTCAGTGGCAAATTGATGTAATACCAGGAGGCCAAAGAAGGAGGAAATGATTTATTCAGTTTGTAACTCGTGAAGACGGTCTGCGACAGGACGTACTTGTTATGTTCTGATTAAGGATTATGAATCAGGACTGCAGTAACCTACCTGGAGGTAAATGCTACTCACACCACTTATTTATTAATTCTGGCAATTATTGCCGATCATCATATTCCGCCAGTAGGCGACATTATGTCACGCAACATGTGCCAATTTGTTAATCATAAACATTACTAAAGTTGTATAGCATATTATTGGCTAAGCTTGATTTACTTGCTGCTACTACAGCATGTTGTTGTTGTTGAGACATCAGAGTATCATTGCAACCATAATGTATAATCAGAATCAGAAAGATGTTTATTGCCAAGTAGGTTTGCACATAGGACCTACAATACTTTTTACTTGGTGGTTGGTGATAAAATAACAAACCGCGCGGAAACACCGAGGCAGCCGTCAGCGGCGCCATCTTGTTTATCTCTAATAAAGTATAATACTGAAAAGGTGTATTTTAGGCTTGGGTACTTTAGACACACAATTTCACAATTTTGTAAATTGCAGTGTTATTGTATTTAAATATACGAAAAGTTAGGCAATGTGTTTCCAGATTTACCCAAATAATAGCCTAATGAAAATCATAATCAGAATAACTAGGACCGCAAGCAGTCGCGAAAGGTATTCACAGCCCTCACATGCTCCACCCTTTTCCAGTGAGTCGCGGAGGAATGTCACTCGGCGGCGATGAGGTAAGTATTTTTATTTATTTATTTTTTTGCGCCCTCTGCGGTCGAATCGGTACGTGGCACTTCATTTAGCTTTTATTGTAATTGCCACTTTGACGTCATTGATTGAACTATCAACCGGAAACTGAATAGGCCCTACAGTTGTTCTGGGAGATGTCCTCTCTGTGCAGTATCCCTAGATTACAAAGTGCTGTTGTAGGCTATGTCATCCCTAATAAACATGTTGTCATCCAGGTAATGGCTACCAGTACCTTCCATCTACAGTGTACTTTTGCTGGAACACACAGAAACAATTTCATTTTTCAAGGTGCCAATTTTTATATATTGTAGTTTTATCTAAAAAATGATTACATTTCATAGGTCTACACAATATTCAGTAACAGTGATACTAATATATGACTATTTCTAACCCCTGACCTGTGCTGAGAAGTTGGGGTGGATGAAACAGGTAATGTTTTTTTATGATTTATAATTATTTGTATGCAGGTACTCTCGATTTAAGTTGCCCAGGCCCATGCTCCATTGACAATACACATTTGTGAGTGCTTTACATTTGCACTTATGTGGCCCTTTCATACAGATATTCAGAGTGATTCCTTTCGTAAATCAACATCATCTGTGTATTGGCTCCGAAACAAAGATAACCTCTTTCTCTATGTGGCTGGTGGAGACCAGCTCGTTTTTGAAGATTTAACCAAGCAGCAGCAAGGAAGCCCTGGTAAGACACACCAATAAACAATGACTTTGTGATTGTGATTATTGTCCTTGGTGGACGTTGATGTGATGCAAGAGGACAGAAAGCTTGAAGCGAGATTTGGGTTACATTTATTGGCACTTTATAATCGCTCTTTGTAACTTGACACTTAGTCAGAGATGTTGTATGTTGTAACCTAGCAGTTGGAATGCTTGAAACTTGTTCTGGTGACTTTCTTACTGTATTAGCAGCAATGAAATGTTTCACCTTCTTCTGACAAATGTACTCTTTGTAAGTCGATTTGGATAAAAGCGTCTGCTAAATGCCCTAAATGTCAATGTATTGCTCAATTAATTGCGATCACCCTTATAATACCTAATCATATATATTAAACAAACAATAATAAATAACAATGAAAACGGTTTAACTGATGGAATAATTTGGTAAAGGGGCATTTAGCAGACACTTTTGTCCAAAGCGACTTACAATCAGTATGGGTGGGGTTCGACATGTGGAGGTGGGGGATCAAGGGGATCGAACCACCGCGGTTAGTGGACAATCCGCTCTGTCCACCCGCTCTATCCACTGAGCTACTGCCACCCAATTTGGGCTTTTTCTTATGTGACACTTACCTTTACCTTTTTTATGTACCTTACCTAGACTGCAAGTTCACTGTTCAAACATTCAATGAAGACCCAGATAACCCACCGCACCTTGAAAACAGAGGCAGGGCTGTCACACTGTCTGCTGTGGTGGATAAAAGATACAAAGTGGTGTCCTGTGGGACAACATATGAGATTAAGGTGGAGACCATGGTGAGTGTTTGAGTTGTGAACAGACTGGGCCTCAAGGGACTGCACTGATTTATGTTGGCTGTGTGGGGAAAAAGTTTTCAATGTAAAACCATCCAATGTGGTGAAACTGTGATACAATTAATACATTATAGTATGTGGACATTGGATTGTCACAAATTGGAAGGAAATGTGTCAAACAGATGTACTTTCAATGTATTCACTGCACCCACATATCAGGAAGTACAATCTTTGATGTACATACTTACATTTACATTTAAGGCATTTAGCCATAGCTTTTGTCCAAAGCGACTTACAATAAGTACATTTCAGAACTCAGAACGTCAGAACTTACATGAGTACTTACATGGCAATACAACTTTGATATTGATACTCATACAATAGGACCTTTTTAGACAATACATTGTGTGTATATGTTAAATAATTTTAACATGTACAATATTTTAACATATACCTTTTTTTATTATTATCCCTTTACCTGTAGGATAGCCTTCCAGAAAGAATTGATAATGACCACTGCACCTTGTTCTTCATGAAGAATACCAAGGAATCCAATGGAAGCTACTTGTTCCAGTCAGCTGTTCACAAGACTCATGTACTGGGATTTGAACAGGTCCCAGGGGAAGATTCTATGCACAAACTAGTCTTGCGTCTCTGGCCTGAAGATGAGGTGGATAATGTATGCCTCATTGATGTGGCTCCTTGTTAGCAACCTACAGCTGGCAGTCATGCCTTGGAAAGGTAGCTTTCATCATTTGCCTTTGCCTGATTTGTTACTCCATGCAACCCATCAAAATAAAAACAAGGTGTGCTGTATTGTACACCAGTAGCCAAAATGTACTTATTACACTGATGGCAAACACCACCACACCAAATAGGCCTTATATGAATATTAATACTTCAGGACACTTTCAATAAAGGTGAATAACGGATCCAATGGATCCAACTTTTATCTATAGTGTGACTTGAGCAATGTTGTGTACACTGCATGCCTTCTTCAATACCGTTTCTCTTTTCCCTTTTACCATCTTACCATTCCACTGGAGTATTTGTAACTAAAGCAATTTCCCTCTAAAATAATACTATCCCCATTAAAGTATTTCTGTCCGTCATTTGTGCTGAGCATTCTGAAAGCACAGACTTCAGTAAAAATTAGTTTACCTTGGTGTGACCAAATAAGCAAACTCTTAAAAGCTCACAAGACACAAAGCCCAACTCAAGATGTATACAGTGGGGAGTCATTTAAATCAATGACTCCCTAAATACAATAAGCCCTTTGAGAACTAATGGTCTAAATGCATTTCAGGTATTGCTACCAATGTTGATGGAAATATATAACTAAGAAGCATCAACTTTCAACAATCAACAATTATATTTGTGCCAAATAGTATACACACATTAAACACTAAGAAAAAAAGTCAAAGAAAAGCATAAATGACTTATTTTATTTGTGACATTAATTATAAGGGAGTGTGTGAAGTTCACATCATAGCAGATGAGCAAGTTCCTAGAATTAGTCAGAACAGCATTTGTTACCATCTGTCTGGCCAGGATACAATATCAAGTATAGCAGACTGCAAGGTTTCTCTCTGGAGAAGTGACAGAAGTGTTGTGGATGACAAAGGTAAATCTCATGTTTTATGCTCACCTTTGCCTTGTTGCCTCTTTAAACCCAGAAGTGCCACATGAAAATGTAGTATGATGCATGTTGGAAGAAATGTATGTCCCCTGACACTCCAAACCACTGCATATAGCAAAGCATGAAGACAAGCAATACGTGAGGCAGCTGAATGGAGAGACCATTAAATACACACTCACTACTTGTGAATCACTAATGTAATGGTTTGTTAGAAATTCAATATTTATAAACAATTTAAATAGAATCCCTTCCTTGAATGTTCTACAATCAGCAGACAGCATTCAGCCCCACCACATCCACCACAGTATTCAAAACCCTGGCCTGGCGCTTGGAGTCAGCGGTCCAAGCACTAAGTCCGCAGTCTAGCTTCGTTTTAGTGATTATTTGCTCCAGAGTAGGGCAATGGCTTTGCAGATGCCCACATCGTTGTAGTTGAAGTAGCAGAGGCCAGCAAAGGTGACCGTTGACAGGAGAAAGAGACCCGCGTTGGCCATCTTGATTTTGGCGGCCCCGTGAACATAGTCGGTTAACACTTGGCCAATGCCCCTAGGACAAACAAAAACCTCATTTTAGAATAAAGTAGGCTGCTATGTTTGTAAGTTGAGTTACTTCTCACCATGTTGACCAAAGCAAAAACATGTGATTAATCAAGTTTTTTTGTGGTTTCCTTTAAAGACACAGCAACATAAAAATATGAAGCATTCTGACATACAGCAGAGAAATCAAGTACGATGTACTTGATTCCACTCCACCCCCACCTCCCATAGAGTCGAATACCACGATCTAGGAATTATCTGCACTTGTGACTTGGATTTTGTGGCTGATGCATGCCGATGTCACTTGCCCTTTGCTCAGTGGGATGATTACTATTTGTAATACCACGACTAGACTGAAGCAAGCTGAACACCCGCTTACTTAGCCTTGCCTGGAGCATGAGCTTTTCTCATTTTTTATAAAATTTTACTATATTGTATTCTTGTTCCGTTTCCTGCATGAAAAGTGCTGTGGGTACTGATGAAAGGTGCTATAGAAAATCGACTTAAATATGGCTAAGCAGTGAATGTGGCGCGCACGCACGCACGCGCACACGCGCGCGCGCACACGCACACACACACACACACACACACACACACACACACACACACACACACACACACACACACACACACACACACAAGTCACTGATGCAGCTAGTACACACAAGTGTGTTACCTGGTGACCACGTGTGTGTGTGTGTGCGTGTGCATGTGTGTGCGTGCCTGTGTGTGTGTGTGTGTGTGTGCGTGCCTGTGTGTGTGTGTGTGTGTGTGTGTGTGTGAGAGAGCATGTACCTCGCCGAGTCGCGGGCGTGTAATTACATCGGACGCGACGAGACAAGACATCGATCGGCGAATAAATTATCAATCAT
>OMKI01046196.1:0-10000 GCA_900302315.1 Phycis blennoides
GGTGGTGGTGGTGGTGGTGGTGATGATGTTGGAACCCGGTCTATTGTAGAGGTTGAATATAATGAAGCAGACAGATGGTGATTCACTCTGCCATGTAGGAGATCTCCTTGAGTGTGTGTGTGTGTGTGTGTGTGGTGATGGCTGGTCACAACCAGCCATCACACACACACACACACACACACACACACACACACACACACACACACACACACACACACACACACACACACACACACACACACACACACACACACATACACACACACACACACACACACACACACACACACACACACACACACACACACACACACACACAGGCAGGCACTGATAACCCTGGCTATGAGTACACAGAAGTGCTGTATCGAGCCATCTTTCTTTCTGTTTCTCTGTTAAGCTGGCACTCACAGAGGGCTCTGTGTGCCAAATTGCTCCATTCACCTCTTTGCTTTTGGCCAACAGATTTCTGCAGGACAGCAGGACTTGTTGCCAGTACAGACACACACGCATACGTGCACGCACACACAATGATATTGTGACATAATTGTATGAATTGAAAATATATGCCATAAGGGATTTTGACAAACAGTCTATTATCCGATATTAACATAACACATGTGGATTTTGTCACGCAATTCAAAGGTATTACTTAGATGACGTTATCAAATGAAAATACGTTGTCAGATAAAAATATGAAGATAAACCCACGGACGCAAACGCACGTTCAACAGTGCAGAACCCTTTACGTCGATAACCAATAGATGGTTATGGCCTGGTGACACACGACAGTGCTTCTGTTGTTACTACCTAGCGCACTGAATGTTCACACACACAAAGCCATCCGCCTTGCCTTGTTCTCCATCCCCGTGCACTATAACACAGATGTGAGTTCACACTCATAAAACATATGAATGGGAAGCGTGTCGAGTAGTAAAAGGGCTGACTGCTGTTGATATCAGACGACAACAAGGCTAAATAAAAGCGACAGCCTCTACACGCCGTTGTGTTGTGACGCCGGCAGGCGTGCGTTGGGTTTGTACTTAAACGCACGCCGTTTCTGTGGGTGCAGTTGTGTAAGGCGGCTCAAATTAGCCGTGCTATTTGTCAAAAAAAGAAACCATAAGGCCTCAAGGATATTCAGAAAAGTTCCACTTTTGTCAAACAACTCATTTGTCGGAGAAGATGTTTTGGATGTTCACGGTTAAAAGTCCTCACCTGTGTCTGCAAAGCCCAGACTGTGCACCGCGGTCTGCGTCTTTGTGTGCATTGTCGGCGGGAGGCTTTTGTTTTGCTGATGTTGGCGTCTAATGTCGAACACGTTTTCTTTGTCCGCTCAACTGAAGCCATGTGTTTGACTAAGACACAAGAAAAGATAGACTCATCCAACCCGGGCTGTTGAACCCGGGCTCATTCTGCCGGAGGACAGTATGCATAAATCCTATGTGCAATTAGCGACAAAAAAGACGACTGTTTTCAATTACATCTGATTAGCGAGGCAGCAACAACAACAACAGCGGGTTTCTGGAAGTACCTTACAGCCTGTTCACTCCTAGCTTGCCCAGCGTCCATTACAATTTGCCAAGGAATGAGCAGTGAGAGAACAGTGAGACGTGCAATTATAGATAAACCAGATGTCAACTTCGACCCCCTTCTCTGCTTGCATCCAAGGTAAACCATCGAGAGGACCGCCTTTGAGGCTGCATAGTGTGGTGACTTGTGGTGCATGTCTCCCAACCAAAAGGTCCAGGCTTTGTCCAGTCTACCTGTGCTGAATTACTTGAGCAAGATGCATGTCCACTCCCTGCTCCTGAGTGAAAAAGTGAAAAAGTGTGAGGCGACTCTCCGGTTGTGTTGCCGGGACCTTGATTGTTACTGTGCGGAGCTAAAATAAGAAACGCGGGCCGGACGACCATAAAGGGGTCCACACTGACTGCAGCCAGATGTTCCAGTGATGGCTCTTGTTTAAAACACAGTTGTGAGTCTGCCTGGTAACACCTCGGGGTGAATGCCCAAGCCGCCTTCCCCTCTCCCAGAAACCTGTTGAACTGAATCAACCCAATTTAGTTTTGGGCCCAGACTATAAAAGCTACCACTGTTCAGTGTTGGTTC
Organism: Phycis blennoides; assembly: GCA_900302315.1. NCBI lineage: Eukaryota > Metazoa > Chordata > Actinopteri > Gadiformes > Phycidae > Phycis > Phycis blennoides. The sequence continues at coordinate 2,110 of OMKI01046196.1, forward strand.
TAAACTTAATACAAGTTTTGATTGATTGACATCAATAACACTTCAGTATATTTTAACAATCAGCGTAGGATATATGAATCCTGTTAGTCTAATATCTTCAGTTACTGGAAAATTCCTGGATGAAATGGACAGGGAATTACTGTGGCTTTGAAGAAAGCACTGCATAAAACATAAGCAAAGCCTTCAAAGTGTTAACAACTTTTTCTCGATTTGGGTCTGCGGGAACCGCTGAACTCTAACCACTAAATCGGACCCGGGTAACGACGGCTTCTTTCAGAATTTCAGTGTCCCGTTTCATTAGGGCCCATTAGACATGCGTATAGTTGCTCCCGGGTCCATTGCTTTTTTGCGGTTTTGGGGGTTTGTGTTTCAACCGAGTGAAGACTCCGTGAAGGCCTTTAGTGTGTTTGTGGTTGTAATGGCCGTGGAGCTGGTGGGAGTCGGGTTGTGGTGTTAGTGGCAGCGCTATAGGGCAGGGTGTAGGGTGGGGATCGTGGATGGGGGGGCGGGGGGGGGGGGGCCACGTGGGGGGGGGGGGGGGGGGGGGGGGGGGGGGGGGGGGGGGGGGGGGGGGGGGGGGGGGGGGGGGGGGGGGGGGGGGGAGTCAGACAGGGCGCTCCCTGAGGACTTGGCTGTTATGTATGCGATTGTGTGTCAGTGACTGAGCTTGTCCGTCCGCGTCCCGGCTCGTCTCTCTCTCTCCCGGCGCGTCGCCGTGCAGGTTCCTGCGTGCACGTCCACAGAGACCATTTGTTTTGAGTTAGGGGAAGGCTTTGTCCGACATGTGGGGAATCGGGAGATAGGAATCGCCGCGCTCAGCGATTCTCCCCTGGCTAATGGCATTTGCATCTGCACACCATGTGCTTTTCCCCCGCCGGCCGAGACCGCTCTCTCCGTCATCCTCTCGCAGCGCTCCCACACTAATCACAACCTCTGTATCGTCTCCTGCTCCGCTTGTCCCCCTTCCTGCGTGGAGTGAATGAATGAGTATCTCAACCCAGCCAGGTGAAACCAGGTGAGCAGCATTTGTCACGTTTATCCTCGCCGCCGACACCGGCGAGTCCTGTGATTCAGGACAGCCCGGTGATGGATGGCATCCTCCCATTTTCCACAGCCACATCACGTGCATTTTATTGTTCTGTTCCCTCTTGATTTGATTTTCCCCATCACCTCTCCAACCAGACCATTGTACTGCACTGACAACAACAGGTTTTTGCTTGTAAAAGACTCCACCGTGTCGTGAATATTGATTTAAACCGTGATCCACAATGCTGCAGGTAGGACATCTGCCAAAAAAAAAAAAAACAAAGCCCAGCGGTCGGGTCTCATTCGTCTGTCTGGAGCGCAGAGAGGAGAGGCGAGGTAGTGGGGGTTGTGGAAGGTAACGGGGGAGGTTCCCCTCTAGCGCCCTCTGTTGGAGCACAGAGGGACAACGGCACTACGCCGCACGCGGCACGGCCCGACGGCAGAGACAAAGACACAGCTGTCTGCCAAGCTGATGTGTTCAGTAGCAACAGTGACAGAGAGGGAACAGGGGGAGATAGAGGATAGGGAGAAGGATAGATGGGGTGGGAGCAAAGGTTATTGGCTAGGATCCTCCCGTATTTCATATTAAGTAGAATGGGGGCGTTATGTGTAGATGGTTCTGTAGGCTCACATCAGTATGCTTCGTGTGCTGACACATGCCGTCATATGCTGGAATATAACTAGCGGTGACTATGCATACCAATTCTATTCCGCATATATCTGAAATTCATTAATACCCTAATGTGTATAATTTTCAGACCATTTTGACATGGCTGTATGCCTGCCTGAGACGATGCTGCTTCCCTTCCTTAGAGGTGAGACAAAGGCAGACAGTAGCAGCAGAACAATACGTGGGCTGAGACACAATCATTAGCAACGTGGTTTAAAGTGACCACTTAGAGACAGTTATCCTTCCTCCTTTCCCTCGTTCGGCTACAAAAGTCGAAGACGATCAGCAAACTGGGTTACTGGACTATTGAGCCGCCCTGAGGATGCAGAAAAGACCGCATTCCGAGTGTGCCGAGCTTACAATCGTATTAATCCCTGGCAATATCGGTACTTATCAACACACACTGTAGCCCATTAATAAATCGCCCCCCCCGGGACTCTGGGGCTTGCCAGTAGTTACCTGGTGCGCGGGGCTGTCTTGTGCTCACCTGTAGCTACATCCCACACACACACACACACACACACACACACACACACACACACACACACACACCTCATGGGTGACACTCTGCTGGGTGCCTATCTAGGGCAAGGGCTGGCTGGCTCCCCCACTCATCGCTCTTGGCTGACCCACCTATGGGATGTCTGGATGTTTTTTTTCACTTGCTGTAAACTTTTCCGAAGAAGCGGCACACAAAATGTCAAGATGCTGAGTCCGTTTCGAAACGGTGAGATTGATCATGAGGTTTTCTTTTTAACGGCGAGTTGGTGAGCACACGAACCCAACAGTTAGCGAGTTGAAAGTCGGGAAGGAGATTCAACCTTCTCCCTTCTTCCCTCTCTGCGTACGCTCTGCCCCGTTTCTGGAGCTTGACTGCTGCGTTATCCACGCGAGTTAACCCCGCGACGGACCAAACCAAAGACTATCGTGGCGGCTGAAGAACGCGCAGGACAACAGAAAACTAGATCACACCATGAAAGAGAGAACAAGCAACATACCAGAGACAGCAGAGTGAAGACAGAGAAGAATGTGGAGGAGAGGGGAGAAGAAGTGTGGAAGAGAGGGAGCAGGAGAAGAGAGGGAAGGGGGAGGGGGGGGGGGGGGGGGGGGGGGGGGGGGGGGGGGGGGGGGGGGGGGGGGGGGGGGGGACTGGAGTTTGAGGTGTACTGGTCAATATATTTCCGATGGGAGTGAAGGAGACTGATGAGATGAAGTGAGCTGTGAGACTGGGGGGAGGGAGGGAGGGAGGGAGCACTGAAAAACTGGGTCAAGGACGGTAGGGGAAGAGAGAGAGAGAGAGGGAGCGCATGAGTCTGAACTTGGTACGCAGTCAGGCAAACACACATCCATCCGTCCTCCCCCACATACACAGGAACCGACACACTGACGAGACACACTCGTATATATGAGCAGCAGACGTAAGCCTACTTCATTTTTCGCCTTTCCAAAGTACTTTTTTTTTTTCCCATCGCTTGGACACGCTTTTGTCAACATTTAACAGGAAATTCAGGAAATTAATGTGTGTGTGTGTGTACGTGTGTGTGCGTGTGTGTGCGTGTGTGTGCGTGTGCCTGTGTGTGTGCGTGTGTGTGTGCGTGCGTGTGCGTGTGCGTGTGCCTGTGTGTTGTGCGTGTGTGTGCGCAAACGCACTGCTCACCTTTTGACAGCAACGCTCCAAACGTGTTTACATTTACATTCATCAAGTCCCACTTAGTCAATCACCAGACACAGGCTTGTGGCTTGTCTCCGTTATCTCTGACGAGGAAGACACCAGCGGAAGAAGATCCACTCAATACCCCAGATAAGACATGTACTGCCCCCCCCCCTCCCCGCGCGCCGGTACCCACCGGCACCCCTGAGACTCCCAACAGCTCAATGTCCGTCACATGTTCACCATTCGATACGTAAATCTATGGACGCAAACTTGATGAGCTGCGTACCCTATGGCTCACTCAAGGACTCACACGCGCCCCACATGTTCCCATATTCTGCTGTATCTAGTGTACTCAGATGTGCTGGAAGTAGCCCAGTCTGGTGATATCGAGACGGACGGTTAAAAAAGGGATCGCGAATGATTGATTATACCAAGTATTGGTCGAACAATCTCAGTTGATGCTACATGACACCTGACAACTAAACAGCTGCAGCCATGGAAAACCACAATCTTAGGCGCGTACCGCATAAGATATAAATGTGGAGAATATAAATGAGAGATATAAATTAATAATATATATACACGCACACACACACACAATTCTTTTCAGTAGGTTCTGTGACAAAAAAACTGGCACAATGCGAAAGAAAACCCCAAATGCAAAACTGATGTTTTCATTAAACTCGATCATTGTTGAATCAGCATTATCCATTTCAACTGGGCTTTTTTTTTTTGTGCAATTTTTTATAGTCTTTCCAACCCGACTGCGCTCCCTTCCTTCCCCCTTCTCCGGAGACGACTTGGACAAGTCCTGGGCCTGTGGCTGCCTCTCTCTGGGCAGCTGCTTCACATTAAGGCCACTGATGATGGGAGTTTGATGTTGCCCACGTCTTAAAACCCCAATGACAAACTATTGGCCCCTGCTAAGCACACCATCAAAACTGGTTGCACGCTGCTCTGCGCTACCTCTCCACTCCAATCACAGATAAATCCCACCGCCGTCACCGGGGCAGGGCATATGGTACCACTTCTGAATTCTCCCATACGATAACAACAATGGACTTTTGTGAGACGGACGCCGGGCCGCGGGCCCACACGGAGCAGCGCGGTGTCAAGGCGATGCCCCGCCAGCAGAAGCACACTCTGTCTGTAATCCCGGGTGTCCAGAGAGAGAGAGCGGAGAGAGAGCAGCGAGAGGCCGGCTCCCGGGGAGCGAGGGAGGGCACATGCTCGAGGGCAGGCAGGGCCGTCTTATCTCTCGATTGAAAATGCGGAACCGGCACGGGGCTTTCTGAGTGTTCGGTCTTGGTCCCGGGACGGGCTGGGGGCAGACATTCAGGGGGTTTTACATGCCAGGGTTTACACAGCGTGGAACGGAGGGGAACCACCGACACCAGGGGGAGAGCTTGATGCTTCAGCTCAGAGCACGCAGACGGTTAATATGCACGCGGCTAGCAGGGACGAGCGACAATTGTCGGCGCTTCTCACAGAAACAAAGCTGGCAGTGATCAGTCGCAACGAATCCAATGACCAATCTTGGCATGGGTCAGTGAGCTGTGTACTGTAAGCCTGGGGTGGGGGGGGGGGGTGGATGACATCTGGTGACCTCAGTATTATTACATTGTGTTTGGGTATGAGTGACTCAGACTTTCAGCCTTTCTGGAGTTGTGTGATGTCAACTGGTGAGTCTTTCTTTTAGATAGGTAGAGGCGCTGAGACACAGCGAGAGAGAGACAGAGAGATTCCGAGAGAGACAGAGAGACAGAGAGAGGCAGAGAGAGGCAGAGAGAGAGAGCGAGAGAGAGAGAGAGATAAAAGGTGGATGAGCACTGAAGCTTTTCAACGTGCAGGGTCACTGTAATGAACAGTGAACTCCGCCAAAGTCCAGGGGACTTTCTTACATGTTCATTGGGAGTGCCCCGGCGTGGTTAGATTCTGGAAGGAAATATCTCTCACTTTAAGTGACATTCTTAAGATTAGGTTCCCAGTCTCCCCAGCCTTACTTCTGCTTAATGACGATTCCTCTTTAAATCTGTCCCTGCAGCATAAACGTATTCTATGGGCCGGTCTCACAGCAGCCAAGAAGATGCTGGCTCTTAGGTGGTAACCGCCACATTCCTTGGCTTGGCGGCAGTGGGCCAATTCATTTCTTGAAATTATTCTGATGGAGTGGTCGGTTGCCCGTATGCACGGGGCCAGCCATAAGACTCTGCAGGCCTGGGAGGCAGCACACAAGTTAGTTAAAGAAGGGGTGCAGCATGGCCGACCTTGATCTTTCTGTTATATTTTTATTGGGGGGAGAGATCCTGGGTGGAGGGTTCGGAGTCGCCTTGGGGTAGGGGGGGTGTGGGATAGGGGTTCTAATATTGTTGCTTTCCTGAGGATGTACAACATACTTTGTTTCTGTTTACATTGCTCTGTGGGGGGAAAAAAAAGATATAGAAGATATCAACAGCACTGTTGTTTACCAAGTCTAGTCTGAGACAGGATGGTGCAGCGGTGAGGGCGTTTTGATCCCAGTTTGAGTCAGAGTTACTACCATCGTCCACAATGTACCTGCAGCTATCCTTAAGCGAGATGCTTTAAACCAATGTTGACGTCTTTACTAATGACAAAACGAACACACTAATACGTTGGATAAAAGCGTTCACTGAATGTAGTCGAAATTAGTAACAGCAATCATCCTGCTCTCTGGACTGTGTACGCGTATAATGCAAGACACTGCATGATCTATGCTCTCTGCATTAGATGACATGGGTCTCGGTGCTGGCTGTCTCCGTCAGCAGAGTCGGTGCTCTAGCAGAGGTCTTTAAGCTCCTAGGCTTCTAGATGATCTCACGGTAATTGCTCGCCTGTAGCGTAATGTCCGGCCGGCTGTAGGCAAGGCGACCGTGGTGCGAGCGGTGCGTAGATGAGTATGCGCAAAAAATAAAAACATGTAGAAATGCAAGTATACGAATACATGGAAAACGAGCATGGGAGCCGTTTGATTGATCAACACCACAAGGAGACTGCATTACAACACAGCCTATATAATCTAATCTAATCTAATGGGGCCGCTTGGCAGGACGCCTGTAGCTGCATGGCGGGAGCCACGGCCCCCAGAGATGAAGGAGAGCGACTCTCCGTCTCTCTGCCGCGTCAACGTAGACCGCAATAACGACTTCACACTACCAATGGGCGGGTTTTAAAAACTCCTGTCGAGTGCGAAACACGCTGCGTGTGGCGTTCTCCGATGTGGAGGAGGGCACTATCAGGACGCCACCCTGAGAGATCCTCGACACGCAACCGGGAATCCGTAGCGCAGCGACGGGAAACAAAGACAACAAAGAAAAAAGCGAGCCAAAGTCATGACCATGTGTGGCCGGCTCATCTTTAGGTTACAGCGTAACACAACCCCGGCACGCAGGAAGCTGCTCAGTGAGACCGGACAAGCCACGCGCGCACACACAGACACACAAACAGACACACACACGCACACACACACACACACACACACGCACGCGCACACACACACACACACACACACACACACACACACACACACACACACACACACACACACACACACACACACACACACACACACACACACACACACACACACACACACACACACACACACATGTTCAGGTCGAACGGAAGAGGCCTATTTCTTTCTTGGCAGCATTGTCGGAGGTCTGATTCGCCTTTAAAACCATGAGACACGAGGCCACCATTTCCAGCGGTTGGCAGGAAACACCAGCTGTGGGGCGCGGGGTGGGGGGGCTGGGTGGGGAACAATAGATACAGCAGCTGCCTTCCTTTTGTTTGTCTGTGTGTGTGCGTGCGTACAGTACAAGCATGTGTACAAGTATGCCTGTGTGTGTGTGTGTGTGTGTGTGTGTCTGCATGCATGTGCGTGTGGGTGTGTGTGTGTGTTCTGTATCAGTGCATGCGTGCGTGCATGCGTGCGTGTGCGTGCGTGCGTCTGTCCATGTGTGTCTGTGTGCGCGCGTGTGTGTGTGTCCGTGTGTGTGTGTGTGTGCGTGCGTGCGTCTGTGCGTGTGTGCGTGCGTGTGTGTGTATGTCTGTGTGCGTGCGTGCGTGTGTGTGTGTGTGTGTGTGTGTGTGTGTGTGTGTGTGTGTGTGTGTGTGTGTGTGTGTGTGTGTGCGTCTGCATGCATGTGCGTGTGGGTGTGTGTGTGTGTTCTGCTATCAATTTGGAACATCTGCCTTTGAGGAGGGTCTCACTTCCCAACCGCCCATCAACGCGCCGTGCGTTCATTTAGACAAAACGAGTTGAGCACCAGTGCGAGGCGAGGCACTCTCACGTGGCCAGTGTTCCCAGCTTCCCCCCCCACCCCACCACCCCCACCACCCCCACCACCACCCCACCACCACCACCACCACCACCACCGCCGCCAGTACCGCCGCCACCAGCCCCGGCAGCATCAAACACAGGCCCCCGTGAGCATGCATGTGTGGGTGCGGGGCTGAGTGTTAACAGTTGTGTCTACGGCGCTCCAGTGTGTCGCTGCTTCTTGCTCGCCAATTACCTG
>OMKI01046213.1:2575-13720 GCA_900302315.1 Phycis blennoides
GATTTAGAAGAAAAAGAGGCCCGACCCCGAAGGTAGCCTAGTTTCTACACAAACACACACAGACACACACACACACACACACACACACACACACACACACACACACACACACACACACACACACACACACACACACACACACACACACACACACACACACACACACACAAACACACAGACCCTCAGATACATAAGGCCCCATATGGCATACAGGCACACAGGATGACACACACACACATCCATACACAGACAGAGTATCTGTAGGATGACAGCGCCTTAACAGAGTGCATGTGTGTGAAGGACGACACCCTAAGCCCAAGTGAACCCATTTCGTCTCCAGGGCAACCTACTGCTCCACACTAGTAACGGCTGAGATTTTCTAATTTGATTAGTAGATTATTATTATTATTATTATTATTATTATTATTATTATTATTATTATTATTATTATTATTATAATTAGATAGATATTTTAACTTTAGCTGTTGTTTCTCAAATACTCCCTTTTCACGGCTTCCACACAAACCTCAAACAGCAGTTTGCACCTTCCCCTGCTGATTTTGACAGAAAATTGTTAGTAAATTAAAAAAAGATAATTGCGCTCTGCTGGTGCTCTGTACTTGCGATGTGATTGCGCTGAGTCATAAATGTAAAATGGGCCTGATATATAGGCCAATAATGAATACAATGTTATCACAATGACTTAAAAGTCTCAACAGAGCACTTGGATTATGGTTCATTATAATTCAAATAATTATTAAGATGACTAAACAAATAATCATATTCAAGTACAATTACAAGTATACCACTGAGTGTATGTATAGGATGCCTACACGTAGTATGAATGTATGGTTGTTTTTTTATCCAGAGACTATCTGAAGTTTATAGTTGCACTTTTGTATGTTCTGACCATAGTACTGAAACGGTATGTCCTTTAGCTGTAGGCTATGTGTTATAGGACCCTATGTTAATGTTCTTTGTGTTTTGTTAACTGTAAAACGAAATGTCTCAGTCGGGCTAATAAAGACTTCTGTACTCCTAAGTATTCGTTTTGAAGTTTAATTTCCGCATGTTCTATTGTTTTTTTTAAAGAGCCAAAAATAGGGAAAACGACCACCATTAACCGGAAATGGTGCTAAATTCACTCGACAGCGCCATCTGGTGTTTCTATATGTGCATCAATAAACAGAGCCGTTACAAGCAGCAGCTTTCTTAAAATAGTAGGCATGTTAGCTATCTTACATATTCTTTGTAGCTGCACATATCACATATTTAAACCAGATACTGTATGATTTTTTTTTGTTTGCCAGGAATATTTAAAGTTACAAAGGGATTAAAATCATGAAAATCTGTTAAAAGCCTAACACAGTTCCCCTTTTCCCCAGAGGGGAACATATAGGAGGTAACTCACGACGTTTGGTCACCCCTGGAACTACTGTACACTGCAGTACACCGCACGAAATAGGCCTATATATTATTATTTTTTTTGGCATGGGGACATTTTGCCTTGACAAACTCAACCTATTCCACACAAGTTTGTTCAGCACAGTTGACAAATGAACGGATATCCTTGTTTACTCTTGCACATTTTGATTCTTTAATAATCCCGTGTCAACAGCTTAATGAATAGAGTCACTGAAGGGTGAGCATTTCAAACAGGCAACGACGTAGGCGCCGTATAATTAGTGCACCATTTTGATTCGCCTTGTTGATATTTCCAGAGGAGCAAATAACTGTAATGAGCGCTACCGGGAAAGACGTGGATTCAATGATATGCCACACGCTCTTTATTGGCACATCTCTGTTGAACGTGTAGGCCCACAAACAGCATTCCTTGCTCTTCGTGTTCTCATTTGCAGCTGGCCTGCGTACTGTTTTTCTTTTAACTCTGCAATTGATGTGTGAGTTTTGACATTTAGGCCTACAAAAAAGACCTCCTTGGTCACATTCACTCGGTCACTATAAATATTCTACACATATTCTGAGCTAAAGCTAAAGAGCAAAAGATTGACACAAGGCTATTTTCTTAATTCTAATTATAAGGGTATTTTAGGGTTGGCAATTGTCTTTTGTTTTCCTTTCCTTTCCTATCATTTCCGCTCCTCTTCTCACATCCTTTCCTATCACGGTCTATTCTCATCCTCTGATTTATAATTATAAGAATGCCAAGAGCCACACCCTGCTGTGCGGTGTTACTGTAGTTGTTGGTCGGGGGGGGGGGGGGGGGGGGAGAAACAACCGCCAAGGCTTCTAATGCGTTGACACCTGGCGCCTCTTCAGAGCACGTTGCAATCGCTCAACAAACAACAAATGGTACAACGAATATGCCGCGGATCATAATATGTCATGATCAATATTGCGTTCTCTCGCCGCCACCGTGGTGTATTTTCTTAAAACACCACTGACGCACATCTCCAAAGGGCGGGTTGCTATTTAACTTTGAACGTTAGTCATTTCTCCCAAAGGTCTGATGCACGCTGCACTTGTACGCTCGCGCCTTCTACGACCGCACACTGCACTTAACGAGCGCTGTTTCTTAATTGAGTTAATTGAATTAAAACGGAAAGCATGGCGGAGAGCTTTGATCTTTAATTCAGACTTGCTAGGTGATTGAGCTGTGCACTTTTTTTTTACACCGCGCTATTGTAACATGGGCGACTTGTGTATAAGCTACTCGTGGACGTGCAGACCAATACTACCGATTCTAATGATCTTGGCAACACTAACTTCTATGCTGCAGTGTTCACAAAGCGCAGCGGCTCTGGTCAGTAAGTCCTACCCTCGCGGGAATCACTGGGCAGTGGGTAAGGACCGCTTTATTAGACAATACAACAAAGATAACGTTGTTTTTGTTATTGTTAAATGTTATTAATGTTCTTATTGTGTTGTAACTGTTTGCCGATTATTAGTTGTTCATAGTTTTTTTGGTCGTTTGTTGTGGATTTTTATCTATTTAAATGATGTATTCTTCCAATTGCCGTAAAGGTAACAGTATCACATTGCATACAGCTATGTTCCTATAGCCTATTATATGGAGAACCGGTGTTTTTGTTCTCTCCACGCAGGACATTTAATGGGGAGGAAGAGCGTTGAGATGTTGCCCGATCCTCAGTTGGATGAACGGGACAACAGTGACTATCGACTGACATCCTTGGAACGAAGGGACGCAACGCTGGGCCAGCAGCACCCATCCAGACTAGAGCGAGCCTCGTTCGGCTCGAGTCCCAACAGGCAGGAGCCGGACGACGCAGACAGAGGCTTCCTGAAGATGGGCAGGTGGAGCGAAGAGATTCGATTCAAATACCTGAGAGAGGTGAAGTGATTCAACCAAGTGTTTTATAAACTGATGGACTAAAGTATCGTAGTCTTTGATTAAAATTTAGTTTTTGCAGTTTTATCAATTATTGCATTGCGTTAATGGTTGACTCTGTACTACTAAGTCAAAGTTGTTGTTGTATTTTAGATGCTGGATTTGCTGCTGCTGGGTTTAAACCAGAAGAATGGAGGTTCCAGATGAACACATTCTACATTTATCATGTTACACATCTTAAATCGCTTAGAGAAACACAAATTGTTCCTATAATGTATCAGTAGCCTTCCATTTTACACTTTGATGCTGTATTTGTTATGAGTTTTTGAGTCGATGCAATAGTAAATATCCGATGACAATCTGTGATCTGACATGCCACCTGTTTCTCTCTCTATTCTGTGACTTTATGAGTCTTCTGGCTAATTGGAAGTTCTGCCCCCTGTAGTAGACGGGTCGTACCACAAGATGGCAGCAGATATGCACTCTTGAATGATGGTGCAGTTGAGTTCTGTGTTTCGACGTGGACGTCTAATATGAGAGCTCATTTTAATAATGTAAGTAATAATATTGTTAATCGCGCTTTTTTATAACATTATCTTTGAATGAATAGGATCGAAGTAAGTGCAGTGATACGTAATTTTGAAATTGATTATGATAAATTTCAGGCTACTTTAGTAAACTAATATCTTTAGGCCTATGTATTTTTTTTGTATTTATCTATTGTCTCTATATATTTTCTACTTAAAGCTGATCAGTCATTATCCTAACATTATTAACATTTTTCTAACCTAAATATATATTAAAAAAAACATTATTGGATTAAATCCACTTATTTATTAGACGTTTCATGAGACACATGTAATCGTTTTTTCTGTCTATAAAGAGTGATTATTAAATCATGAGGTGAAATATTTGCACCCCTATAACCCACGTGCGTATGTTTACCCCCTGGCCCGGGACAACAGAGCCCCTCGGGGCGCGCGCACAATGCGTAATGCTAATTGGCCCAAGTCTATTTGGTTAAGGCTGTCCTTTCTAATGCCGCTCAAAGAAAAGTGTTCCTGCCTGATTTGTCACAGAGGACTCATAATAGACTCGGATAATAGACTTACAAGCCACTTTCACCCAATCTTCATAAATCTAATTTGACCAATGAAAAGGGGGAAGTTAAGATGCTATTTAGGGAGGGAGGAAGTGCCCAAAGAAGTTTAGATAGTAAAGTAAAAAAATATATAATTGAAGTCCGTTTGGGATAATGAAAAAGAGCCTTTTGTGTAGGGAATGCATTGCAAATGATCTATTTAGCGTTTCACACGTTTTAGACCTATACGCGACCCTATGTGTAAGGTAATGCTTGTGTGTAAACATCTCCATTTTAATGAAGATGCTGCTGTAGGTCAAGGGTGGCACGACCTATTGAGAACCTGCCTTGGTCGACGCTTACTTTACTCTTGATTGTCGCAATAAAGTAATTTAAAAAAGTGACTTTGCATTGTTAGTGGTGCAGTCTACCACTATTGGGTGCTATAGCAACCCGTGATTTTTTATTGACGTGTGGCCATAGGCCTACTCAAGGACACTTCAGTAGTTCGGCAAAAAATATGAGGCAATGATATGTATACCATTAACGCTTTTTTTTTTATGAAGCTATTTTATTTTTCCAATTTAAACATGATATTTCTGATGATTGGGCATAAAAAAAACAATCCAGTAGCCTACCTCGGTGAGGTCGTACAATTGTCCAATAAACGAATTAGTTCACAGACGTTTTTAAAGCGCGGCAGAGCTGACAGTGTTCGACATACACAAATATTTATGACGTCACTTTCATATTTATAAAATACAATTCGTCCCATTTGACCCAAGGTAACGACAACAACAATGAATATGATCAAAGACGCCAACGAGCATGAACAAAGTAGGCTATTCTCCCAGTAAGTAAAATAAATAAATGCGGATAGACTGGCGAAGTCATACCGGCACAGCAGGGGAAATAAAGCTGTTTACTGACAAAAGGACATCAATTACATTTTAAAAGAAGTAGGCCAATATGATTTCAATAAACAGGAGTTTAATATTTCACTGTGCCTATCAGAGTTGTTTCGAAATTCGACCATGTAATAAAAAGCGTTGATCAAAAACCAAAAGAGAAAACAATTAATAGTACAAAATATATTTTATTCTGATGTACAATTAGGCCTGATCACATGGGGGAAAAAATGCAATTAGCCCTAAGTCTCTGTCACAAGAGCTGGACGAAGTGTCTTGTCTAATTGTCCGTTGTAAAAAAACAAAAACAAATCCCAACTTTTCGTTACCACGTCTTCCCGAAAGACTGAATGTGTTCTTTTGCCTTCATCCTGAGAGACGCGATGCTGGAGTTGCGTGGATCGGTCTCCTCCGGGGCCAACTTGTCCATGAAGCCCGAGCATGGGTACGCCTGTGCCGGCGGACATATAGAGCCTATATGAGGGAGTTGGTGATGGTTGGGCCCTGCCAACGGTGCGGAGTGGAGGAAAGTAGCCGGCATGGAGGAAGCCATGGATGGGGGAGGCTGTGGCGATGTGTAACTCCCCCCCGAGGGACCCTGCGCGCCGCCTATGAATCCGGGGAAAGTGGGCAGAGACGAAGCGGCGGTGGTGGTGGTGATAGGGGTGGTGAGCCAGGGGTCCAAGTGTAGACCACCGGAGCCATGCAGGGGGTTAGTGGAGGAGCAACCGAAGGGGAACAAGGACGAGGGGGTGTCCTGCAGCCGGATGGCACTCACTTCCAGCTTCTCTTGGCGTCGCCACTTGGCGCGTCGGTTCTGGAACCACACCTGCGATAGAAGAAATGTATGATTAACATGTCGTTCATTTAATCAGTGATAAAGCCATCAATCCATTTAATCAATTATGTAGCCGTCATATAATTACAATTGCGTCGTTAGGCCTTTTTTCTAAGCGGTTAAGGAATACATATATCATTCGTTATATATAACGATGTAATACGCATGTTGAATACTTTTTTAAGAGGTTCCCAGCAATTCAGTAAATAATCAATTAATTGTGACAACAAACGCATCGTAGTCTATTGGACACGTATAACATCGGACGTCCTGTCCAACGTGTCCTTTCAACATTTCAATTGAAGAGTCTACAGTTTTGGAAGAATCAGTCATCACGCATGGCTTCATGATTCACCTGCACTCGGACCTCCGGCAGGTTGACTTTGAGCGCGAGCTCCTCTCTGCTGTACACATCTGGGTAGTGGGACTTCTCGAACGCGCGCTCCAGCTCGTGCAGCTGGAACGTGGTGAAGGTGGTCCGGTTCCTCCGGTGTTTCTTCTTAGGGTTGTCCTCGTCGTCCGAATACTTGCCGTCTCCGCCGGGCGAGTCGGCCGGGCTGTGAGACGGACTGTCCGAAGTGGTCGTGCAACACACACCTGAAGAGAGAGAGAGAGAGGGCGCGCGGGGACGTCTGCGGTTATGGGATGGGTTCTGAAGAGCGCACAACTTTTTGAGAACTTTTTGAGTGCGTATCCGGAAAATAGGCCTATATTGTTTATATCTACATAAAAGAAACAGCTTTATGTTTGTTTAGATAGACAAGGCGGAAAATCACACTAAAATCACACTTTTTTTTTTTACTTACTTTCAAAAGTTTCGGAGTTCTGCTCTTTCTTCGTCATCGGCGTTATAATTACGTTTCCTTTAAGCCCCGCGTCTTTCTTGCATGATTTCTCTCTCGCGGTGTAAGTTGGTGATTTGTTGAACACGCTGTCATCCTTAAATCCCAATATGGCGTCGATGCTGTGGACCCTGGCGGGATTTCCCGGGCTCTGGGCGAAACGTGCGGAGGGTGACAGGCGGTCATCCATCATCACTGCCGCGGACGATCCGAGAACCCACATTTATCGATAAATGTCAGCGAAGTTTCTGTAAACTTCAGATTATCACACGAAGTGATAAAAAAAAATACAATAAAGTGAGATCAAAAACCCAAAGATATATATTAAAAAAAAAAAGATACAAAAACAAAAAAATAAATCAACACTGACGATTCAAAACCTGTGCGTAAACTTGTGCGCCAAAAAACACATCCGGAAAATAGCAATCAGTCGCTCGGGGTCTGTCCTTCCTCCGGTTCATCCGTGAAAGTGATGATCGCGCATCTTCCGGAGCGAGGCTTTTAAAGTTGTCCTGGTGAAAGACCCCCCTTACCGTGTGACCACCACGGGAGACGTCAGAAAGGGGGAGGCGAGGTCGGGCTCTGCTGTGGAGTTTTGTTGTCGGTGCAACAAAACTAGTTGTACTTGGGCTCTTCCAAAGCAACGGGTTCCAGCACTCAAAACTCCTCCTCGTCTCAAGTGCATTACCAACAGCCAGTTGCCGACTATAAACCTACTTATATAAATCTTAAAACCATCTTTTCTCCTCCTCCAGCTGTCGTGTTTCATGTTAGTCTGGAAACACTTAAGGGAGGAGTGGGGCTGAAGATTAAACCACAGATTAAGGTAGAACGAAAATTATAATTACACGTTTTTCTTGTGGATGCTACACGGATTGCGAGATGAAAGCTTAATATTTAATCAAAGCGTCAAGACACGGTTAACGCATTATTCAATTAGTCGAAGGAGGATGCTTGTCCTTTTCATTTTGGAAAGTCGCTGATGGATGCTGTCGTTTAGAAATCAGACGTTGCAACTGTAATCACACAGAAGACACATTCATATCGTTGTGTAATAATTCGTTATTAATTTTAATTAGCATGAACTAAGAATCGGGCTTTTTTTCTTCTTCTTCCAGACAACTCAATGGTTATTCAGTAGTCTATCGCTAAAGGATACGGACGACCTGTTCCTTTAAGAAAATATTTGTCCTGCAAATTAGGCTCACGGGAAAAAAAAAATTAACACTAAACAAAGACGGTGGTTACTATCGTTTGTAATCCTTAACCCGCATGCTGCTTAAGGGGATTACATTAGTTTGCACAAAAGAGCTAAAACCCCTAAAACTATTTAGCACTTCCTAATTAGGTGATGACCCTAAGAAGATGACCTTCTCCTCTCCTGCTTTGTTTCTCCTCAACGGAAGAGGCGCAGGACGGAGGGAAGGAGACGGGAACAACCTCCGCGTCGTTACGCGCAACGTTTCTTGCTTGAGGTTAGTATTATGATGGTTGTTGTTTTAGGTTTTTTTTTTTTTTTTCTCCAAATGACATTTAAATAACATGCTCGGGAATAGAACTGTCGTCATTGCGTCATTACTCGTCATTGTCGATTATCACAAGTAGGCTACTAACTGAGGATTACTATTCGGACCAAAGAGAATGACAAGGAATATGCAACAGTTAAGACTAGGCTTGATTTGGCTTATTATTATTTTCTGCCGTTTATATTATTGATATGTATAATGTAATATTCACATTATTGCATTGATCATTTTCATTTAATTAGTTTTAGACTTTGTATTAAAATCAAATCATATTCTGATAACATCCTTCAGGAACCCGAAGACCTCAGAAGCCCCGGTCCTGGGACTGATGTCCGGGGGGAACCAACCTGAACCCTAAAACCAAACCCTAAATCAAAGATCGAACCTTAAACCTACCCTAAACCCTAAACCCTAAACCACTAATCCTCATAGGAAATTATCACTCTAAAACCCAACCCTTACCCTTTGACTAAACCCTAACCTAACAAAAATAATGAAAACTTAAAACATTTTTTTCTTTTTTTTAATAGTGAAACATTTCCTACAAGCCCTCATGAGGTCACTACCCCAAGGTTGAGAGGCGCCGTCATACGTGAAGTAATACATGAGTAAACGTAGCAACTGCATATGAAGGCACGCCTGTAGGGTGCAGGGCGGTTGGTAGATCACGGGGGTTCAGGGTCACCTGATGAGTAGCCTCAACCCCCTAAAAACTGCGTTTGCGCCACAACTCCCGCAAACGAGGCGTGGCTGGCACACACCTCATGTGCTCAGACCGTGGTCCGGTCTGACAGAGACACGCCCCGGCCCGGCAACCTCAGTGGTTCTGATCCTATTAACCGGTAATCTCAAGAGCTCACAAATCCAGTGCCTTTCAGAGGCCGGACTCAAAGACGACCGCACCCCGACATACACGGCTTCCTTCTCTCTTGCCTGCCTGGACCGCACCCCGCCCCCCCCCCCCCCCCCCCCCCCCCCCCCCCCCCCCCCCCCCCCCCTCCATCCCCTTTCCAATTCAATAAGGCACCAAGGACTTCGCTGGATACTCACGGTGTTTGGTTCAAATTGTAAACTTTGGTAAATGAGCCAATTGGCTGGATTTGTTCCTGTCATAGCCGAGGTTGGCGTTAATGATGTTGGGTAACAACATCGAGTTCGGATAGTTTGAGGTCCATCGCCGTAGATTTCATTGAGACACATTGAGTCACATTCTCAGCATCTTTAACCTGAGTCTTTTAGAGAAGTTTTGAAGTTCGTCTGAAGTTACACAAGATTGAATATCACCGCCAACTGGATCTTCATGGCTCTGTTGTTCTGCGGTATGCTATTATGACACAACGATTGACATTTGACAAGCACATTTCTCGTAATAATTTATTAGCATTTTTAGTTAAATCCCTTGCATGTTCAAAATGTTGATATGGAAAACTGAAGAGTTTTCATGCTTGCCCAACTGTTTAAAAGAAATACAGATTTGATCAAAAGACAAGAGGACGTGGAATATTTTACACGACATATACAATACAGAGTCAATGCTTTTTTTTTTCTTTTACACAATTGTCGTCAGTCAACTGAAATCCACCAACTCATGCAAGGTGCCCTGAGCGTCACCCATTTCAACAACACCGAAGGGGAATACGTCTACAGTCCAACGTTTATTCACGCTCACTACACACAAACGTCTACATTATGGTCAACAGATTGAGGGGCTGGAACAAAAACGATTAGAGGGAAGGGTTGATATGAATCCCGACATAATTTGGAAGTCCTTCCTTGAGTAATTTGCTGTTTTAGCGGATGTGCAACACAGCACTGTCTCGCGCGGACAAACAAATACACGTATATCTTTCAAATGTCTTTAGAACAAGCATTTTGAATTTGAATGTGTGTGTGTGTGTGTGTGTGATGATGACCATGACACCGTGGATAGGAATGTACCAGAGGAAACTTATTTGTTCACTACACTGGAAAGGATCACTTTTGTAGATAATTTAGATAATCGCAAAAAAAAACCCAAACATAAACAAACCAAAAAGTAACAATGGAGTAAAGCCTTCTGGACAAGAATCGACCCACAACTGCCATTTCAGAGTCAGCGATGACCTCACGGACACACAAGAAAACGTTTTCCATTCAGATGAGGATGCGGAAACGACACGTATGTAAAGATGTCACACCTTGCCCTTATCTATACTGCATATATAATGATGTGGTACTAGTAATTAGCTACTGTTTTTTGTGTACAAGTATACATATCGTTGTCGAAGCTTTGACTGTACCCTGCCCTCTCCCCTGCCTCCACCCGCCTCCACCCCCCCCCCCCCCCCCCCCCCCCCCCCCCCCCCCCCCACCCCCACACACACCCACACACACACACGACACACACACGCATACGCACACACACGGACACACACACACACACACGCATGCACACACACACACACACACGGACACACACACACACACACACACACACACACACACACACACACACACACACACACACACACACACACACACACACACACACACACACACACACACACACACACACACACACACACACACACACACACACACACACACACACACACACACACACATACCTAGAGAAAGGAAAAGGAGGAGAGAAGAAGGAAG
>OMKI01046217.1:0-15000 GCA_900302315.1 Phycis blennoides
GTTACAGTGTGGGCAAGTCTGTCTAGTCAATACAGAACTGCCCTACACTTTGTGAATGGTCCAGTGATAAGCCCATACTACATGAATAACATCATTAATCTAGTCATTGTGCCCCTGCATGAACAACACAGGCCTAATTTCATCTCCATGGATGACAATGCTCCAGCTCATCTAGGTCACATCATTAGGGAACGGCTGCTGGAGACTGGGGTACCTCAAATGGAGTGGCCTGCACCTTCTCCAGACCTGAATCCCATAGAAAACCTATGGATCAGCTGAGTCACCGTGTAGAGGCTCATAACTCTGTACCCCAGAACCTCAATGACCTGAGGGCCGCCCTTCAAGAGGAGTGGCATGCCATGCCTCAGCAGACAACAAGTCGACTTGTGAGCAGCATGAGACGTCGTTGTCAAGCTGTCATTGATGCTCAAGGGCACATGACAAGTTTTTGTTGTGGTATACCCACCACTGGTGTTGGCTTTTGTTTCAATAAATTGTTTGCCGTGAGGAAATCTCCATTGCATGCTTCTACTTAAATGTTCTACTTTCATGGTATAATATCACTGTAGTGTGAACTTTTAACATTTTCCATAAATGTCACCCAAATGGCAAATATCCCTAACTTTTTATGAGTAGTGTGTGTGTATATATATATGTGTAGAAAGAGAGAGAGAAAATATATTTTTAAGCCAGGTGGCTTTTCAGCTGTATTAAAAAAAATCCTAATAACCTCTATTAAAACCAAAACACCAATAAAGTCCTATTAATCACAAGGAAACAGTGTTTATTCCATGTCAAATCAATTCCATATGTTCATTGTAGCCAGTGAAGCTAGACTACTCCATTCCAATGGTCACATCTCTTCTCCAGTTAGACCAGAATTAATGAATACCTATATGTTCAAATAGGTTTCAAATAAAATTGGAATTATATAACTTCTAGCTGTTTCTTCTCACCACCCTAGGATATTAGGATATTCATATTGTCCAGGAGCACTGGAACCAGGCTGGACCTGGGGCTGCTCTTCTGTATCTCCTTCACGTCCAGACACCAAACGCAATAGTATCTCCATATGGCCCACCTCGAAACAACACAGGCATGTTAGGGCGGGGAAATGTATACATTTAAGATCAATACCATGAATCTTGTCGCCTCTTAGTTTATTACGGAACAATCTATATCATCAAATGAAATCTATTCACTTGACAATGTTAAAGGCAATGTTCTGCATAATGTGTCTTTAAAATGTCCTTAATAATGCTACCTGTGGCACAGAGTTCAAGTACACTTGACTTATGGCAGGCGTAACAGGCAGGCTGCGCACCGGAACCTTCCAATAACCACCGTGGAGCTGAAAACAAAACGAGTAAAACCCTACATATGGATGATACATTTGACTTTTTAGATACATTTGAGATGTTAGATACACCCCGACCTTTACTGAATCATTTGGAGAAACATGGGAATAACATCACATTTTGCACATTAGTAAAGTGAGACAGGTTAGATTTACAGCAGCAATCAAAGATCTACATTTTAGTTCTCTTTGGTGGCACCTATGTCTTTTTTTCATCTTTTCTCCTTTTCGTGACGTCAAAATGCATGTCAAATGTCAAATTGTATGCTCTTCGACATTAAGTCAAAGAGGTAACTACTTTACCTCAAATTGTTAATAGATAATGATACATTTTCAGCAAAAACATATTTCTGGAGACCTTCTGGAGTTCTTGCAAACATTGGATTATGGATGTACCTCATTGTTTAGGCCAAAGAGCTCCAGCCTTGCCCAGCCCAGAGACAGCATATCCTGCAACTGCTTCCTGGGACCACTGCCCTCTCCTGCCTGGACCTCCACCACCAGGGAGAGGCCAGGAGATGGGTGTAGTCTGCAAGGGAGTAGGAGAGAGAGTCCATATATCTCACAGTATGTGAAGTTTGATTGTGTTTTGTGGAACAGCAGACTCAGCGGAAAGAAAACCGCTTTCAACCTAGTTGTGTCACACCGTGGTGAGGTCAAGTTGGGTTTTTGTCCTGTCTCCATGTCTTGTCTTGTCATTTCCTGTCTTATTTTGAAATGTAACTTTCCTCTCGTTTCAGGTCACTTGCCCTTCCTCGTGTGTCTCGGTCTGATTGTCTGATTGTTTCCACCTGTTCCCTGTCACCCTGTGTATAAGAGTCTGCGTCTCCCTTTGTCTTGTGCCAATGTGTTCGTCCTCGTCTGCGTTCGATCACTCCAGCCTTTTCCACAGTCTTCGTCTCAGCTCTGTCGTTGATCGTATTTTGTTTTGTTCCGGTTCCTCCAAGAGAGAGATTTAAGTTGTAAGTTTTATATCATAGTTTAGTTCCTTAGTTAACATTTTCATAGCCCTTTGTTTCCGCCGTATGGAGTGATTTTTGCCTGATTCTTTCAATAAAGACTTTTATTGAAGAACCCGAAAATCTGCGTCCTGTGTCCTAGCCTGGTCGTGACAAGTTCAATCTCAAAAGCAGGAGAATGAATCTATAAAGTCATGATTTCTTTTGCTAATGTGTGTTAATATTCATAATGATAGAGTGACACATTTGTTGTGACATGTGCATATCCTCGATGCACAGTATATGTCGACATTGCTTTAATGATAACCTGAAGGTTGTCATGAATTCACCCCCACAAGCTTAAGATCACTTAGAATTATTACATTTCTTTGCCAAGGTTCCCCTTGTTGTAAATAGTATCAATGTATGTATTATATATAATTTTAGAACTGTTTGTATTTAATTTAACCAGGAGTAAAAAGGTTTCCCTCCAGGTAAAATACGGTAATACTTAAATGTGAGCATCTCTACATACAACAAGTATAAACATTTCAAATACAGTCTATGGTACTAGCATGCCAAGTGTACTTCCCTGGGTACTGGCTGCTTGACGAGCAGGGGTGCGTAGCCTCCAGGGGGCAGGCGTTGGGAAAAGGGCATTTCTGCTCCAGGTTGACACAGGACACAGGGCAGTGGCGCTGGCTGCCCCACTTCCTGGTCTCCCAGGTAGAGAGATGACACCAGACGCAGCATGCTAACTGTAGCATCAATACCAACCACCATGTCATAGAAAATGACTAACCCTGCCCTGCAACAAAACCAAACAACCATCACTACATTGTCAAAGAAAGACGTTACACAAAGTGAAACAATATACAATACAGCATGTGTTTATAGATGACCAGGCCTACAGTTTTGCTGTCTAGAACAGAGATAACTTTGTAGACTCTGTCAACAAGATCATCAATGTCAACAAAGCAAAGAGTCCACACAAACTGTATGTATGACGTCAAAATATCTGTCAATGGTAGTAAGAGTGTGACTGTTGGGCGAGGGTTCCGTCAACGGACAC
This sequence comes from Phycis blennoides, assembly GCA_900302315.1. NCBI lineage: Eukaryota > Metazoa > Chordata > Actinopteri > Gadiformes > Phycidae > Phycis > Phycis blennoides. The sequence goes on from OMKI01046217.1 coordinate 3,368, forward strand.
GGGGTCGTAGGGGTCGTAGGGGTCCGTCCTCAGAGGGTCCTCTGGGGCTGACACACATCCTCTCACTGTGGAGCGGGACCACCTCAACGGGCACTGTGCAGGAGAACATATATTAGCAGCAAGCTCCATATAGTTACTGTATATGATTGAGGAATTCAAATTGTGTATATACAATATACATTCGTCAATATACATTTAAATTGAAGTCAAAAGTACAGATCACAAACACACAAAATAAAGGTGTGTGAATAGTTTGCATGCTGAGATAAACGAGTAGAACCATGACCAGGGTATGAGCATGAATACTGACCGGGGGGTCCAGTGCTGGCTGGGTTGAGAAAAGGGGTGGAGGTGGGGGCTGGAATGGGGGTGGAGGTGGGAGCTGGGATGGGGGTGGAGGTCGGGCATCCTGTCTGCATGACCCGGCCACGTCCCTGCTTCTCTCTTTGATCTCCCTGTGAATCCCCTCAATCTCTGCCTTTATGTCCACCATACGGCAGAGGCTGTCCCTCTGACGCGCTGCATCCACCAGAGCTGGACAGGAGGCACGCATGAACACACAGAGATGATCCTCTCAGGGCCACAAGGCACAAGAACCCACTACCTTCTCAAGAACACCTGGTTGGAGTGTTTGGAAACACTTTCATTCACTGTCACTTTTAGTTCTTATCTGATTTCTCTGTGTCAAACTCTTGCCTTGTGTGGTTTTTAAAGGGAAACCCTGTATTGACACAATTTGTTCATAATGTCATATGACAAGGAGCCCTCCATTAGGAGTAGATGTGAGTATTTTGACGACAAGCAATTTTTTAAATACATAAAAAAACAGCAAAACGGCAGCACCATTTGCGTACCGTGGACCCTAAGTACTGCCTGTAAACAACAGTGATCTTAGGAGAGAGTGAGTGTGCCAAGTACTCCTGTGATGTACTGGAAGGCTCACCTCTCAGATGCACGCCTCACACAATTGCCGCTGTTTTTTGCAGGGTTGTGCCCGACATCCACGGCAGCACAATGCTTCAGGCTGGAGCTTCTGAAAATGGCCCTTAAAATGTTGTGGTTTTATTTATTTATTGAACAGCTTGTAGTCAAGATACTCTTGCTCTTGCTTGCTCTCGCCTACTGACGGCATGGAAAAGTGAGGCAAAATGTGTCATTGGTTGCACGTATTGTAAGCTAAATCAAATTACATAGATTATATTGAAAAGTTGTACAAATTCTATAAAAAGTCTTCCCCACTACCTACCCCAATTGGAGCCTCAAAGTGTTAAATCAGCTGAGTGTCTCTTTAATGTATGTCTGTCAAGGGCGAAATAGTCAGTCACACATTGGGGGGGACCTTAACCATAAACCCTTAACTTTGATCCAAACATGTATTTTACAACATCTGGAGTACAGCTTAAGCCACATAGATATCCTTAAAGGTGCAGTGTGTAGAATTTAGTGGAATACAGCAGAAGGCCCTTGACAGAAAGGAATTATAGAAATAACAAGTATGTTTTACTAGTGTATAATCACATGAAAATAAGAATGATTTTGTTTGGTTACCTTAGAATGAGGCCTTTATATCTACATATGGAGGGGGCCCCTCCCATAGAGCCAGCCATGTTTCTATAGTAGCCCAGAATGGACAAACGTCTCTAGGGAGAACGTGTTTTTGTTATTAAAATATGCGTATACCAAGAGTTCTAGGAAGGAGATGGGCGTGTTATCACAGTTGTTATGACCCACACCAACTTCATAATACTTTTTTAGTACTGTCATTGTATGAGCGTTACAATGAGCAATGTTTGTACATGAATGTATATTAATAATATGCGTGTAATACTAGAAGCTCAAACCTCTCTCAGACGCGGACATCAAAATAAACCGAACCACAAATTCAGTCTTTTTCACAGTCTGAAACCCCGGTGGCAGCATCCGTCTCTGAGTGTCTGAAGTGTCTCAGTGAGTGCCGACACGCCACCTGAAGCTCAGTCTGGACCACACTGAACTGCTCCCCCTTCCATCCACAACCCCTCCATCAATATGGACAACTCTGTCCATATTAATGCTCTCCTCCTTGATGGAGGAGGTTGCAGATTCTTCAAACTGCAACCCCACCACGAGATGCCACTAAATTCTACACACTGCACCGTTAAACGTTCAATTTAATATTCCTGCCAGCAAAAGTGCTCTTACTTCATCCGCAAGGCAGCTGGATGTTGCACTGAAATATTTGTGGGGACAAAACACTTTCTTTGAAGATAGGAGCAGGTGTCCTCCTCCAGGAGTTTTACTGTAATGTTTTAGTACATAGTGTGATGTTTTCAGATTTCAGAAGACAATTTGGTTTGGTATTACGACATTTGTATGAATCTAAATTGTAAATCCAGATCAAGCCCCTAGTTAAAAAAAGGAACATAATGGATGGTTGATAATGACATTAATTAATTATCTTTCAGTGAAGGGCCATCCTACCTTCGTTTCCATAGTCTCTGGGCCTGGCCAGTTGGATCTGAAGAATCTCGTGCTCCAATCTCTGGTTCTCATACTCCAAGGCTAGCAGCTCCCGGTGAGGACGTCTCCCAGAGGCCTTGACCTCTGGGCAGAGAGCAGCACGACAAGGCCCTCAGGTTCCAGAGTAATGGATCTCTTTGGTTTAGTAGGTCCAACATGTTCACTGATCACTAGTGGTCACTCCACCATTTGTTTGCATTCCTTTTGATTGGGGAATTTTTAAGTGGAAGTGATCTGATAATCTTCTAATCCTTCTTTTCCATGTGGAGCTGAATGACTTACTCTTCCTCCTGCTCTTGGCCTGGGTGTCCAGGGGAGCCTGCTCCAAGCTGTGGGCCTCTTGCTGCAGGACAGTCATCTGGGCCAGAAGGCCTGAGTCTGACCCACCAGACTGCACATAGGCCTGCTGCAACATCCTGACCAGCAGAGGCTTTCACGTCAATTATGAATCCAACCATTCATATTCACAGAAGCAAAATAAATTGGTTTGAATAAAGATTTGTGTGATTATTGATGATGATTATGTCTTGAGCACCTTATCTGGGAAGAAAGAGGTCCATCCACAGAAGACATCAACAGGTCAAAGTGAATGGAACTGTTTGGATGGCCAGACTGGTTGGTGGATAGAGTTGCATTTTCAACCCTATTAAAACAAAACTTTCATAGTATGTACTTTCATGATATTTTTCATACACAAATATCTAATTAATTGTTTTTCTAGTATTATATTTCTCTGCACAAGAGAAAACCTGAAATGAGAGTGGAAAGGTACTACTGCCTACCATTATAAGTGTACTGTGCCTGTATATGTAATGTGGTCAGGTGGGTGTGTGTGTGTGTGTATGTGTGTGTGTGCGTGCGTGCGTGCGTGCGTGTGTGAGTGTGCGTGTGTGTGTGTGTGTGTGTGTGTGTGTGTGTGTGTGTGTGTGTGTGTGTGTGTGTGCGTGTGTGCGTGTGCTTCGGTAAGTGCACTTACTGTAGTGTGTCGAGACGCCGGGTCAGTTGTCTGAGCATCTCTTCGCTCCTCTCCTCCTTGTCTTTTTGCTGCATCAGCAGATCCTCCAGGTGACGGACATTACTCTGCCTTTCAAGAGCACCCAGCTGTTGGGAAAGCTCTGGTGGACACACACACACACGCACACACACACACACACGCACACACACACACACACACACACACACACACACACACACACACACACACACACACACACACACACACACACACACACACACACACACACACACACACACACCAAACACAGACAAACATACATAGATGAAAATACCAATAGACACACAGTGTGTGTGACAGAAGTATTTTGCTCTAAATGTTTTCACCAGAATGGTTCTGTTGTCCAGCTCACCGTCTCTCTGAGACTGCAGCTGTTGGTTCTGTGCCTGTATCTGGGCCAGCCGGTACTTATGCAGACCTGTCCTCTCCTCCATTAATCTTAGTCTGTTGTCGTGACCTGCCTGACCTCTTGAAACCTTAACAACGTGATAAGAAATGGGAGTATGAGTGATCGTGAGGGCAGTAGTTATTTTCTAGGATTGGGGATGGGATCAACTGTAAAAGTCCCACAAAAATAGTAGCTTAGGTATCATTGTACCCATCAAGGGTACGTGACATATTGAGCTGGTGTTACTGTAAGCATGGGGGAATGATAAGCACCTGGTCATGAGAATTAAATACACACCTGAGTATCTGCCAGCAATGTTGGCATCCTCTCCAGAATGGACACCCTCAGCTTGTGAAACTGGAGAGACAAAGCAAGGTACTGTACTTCTTATTTCATTATCACTCAACCGACTCACTCAACATTTCTGTTTTATCACTAAGTTACACACAGTCTCCCTCTCTTTCTTCCTGGCCCTGGTTGCGTATGATTTGTGAGCTTTATTTTAAACAGCCAAATATTTAATTATTAAAGGTCATGTTGAATGGCAACATCTTCAAAAGGGCTTCATGATATACAACATGATATTGTGGTTGGATAACATTTCAGATAGAACTCTAAACTCGCGTAAAGCCAGGTGGCAAATTGTATTTCTGTAAAAAGAACAAAGAGTTGATGGTGATAAATAGTGATAAATAGTGCTAGAAGTAACACTTGACACTAAACTGGTGCAACATAACGCCTGCAGGGTGTGCAGCTACCTCATCTGAAAGGGTTGTCAGGGGATTGTTCCCTGGCTGACATGCTGGCCTATTGTCTTCTTCTGCTCTGCCTGGGTTTGGTACCACGTCAACATTCCCCCAGTTATTGTTGACCTGCCGTTGGCAAGATTGTTGACTTCTCATCTATCAAAGTATAAACACACATGTACATTTAGCAAATTGGTTACCAGTGAAGTTTGGTCAAACAATGTTTAAGGATGAACGTTTAAGCTATTATTATATCTTATAGCCTTTAGCAGTAACATTTTACAATAAGGGTACATTCATTAACCATTCATTAACATTAGTTAATGCAGTAATAATAATTATTATAGAGCATTAGCATCGGTGTCAGGATTAGTAGGTTTGTAGTTCATCCTAACAATATTTAATAATGTATAAATTAATACCTTAGTTAACACAATTATTAAATTACTAACTAGACAATTATTTGACAATCAATAGTTAATGCTTATTACTGTATTCCCAAATGTTAATGGGTTAAATGTAATAACAGGAATAATAATAATATATACATATATTAAATAAACATATGTATTATTGTTAGTTGGACAGCCCTTAAGCTTACCTCTGTGAGCTCTGGTGTCAGTGTTCTCTGAGGCTCTGAGACAAGATGGTCAGGCTCCTTGCGTGTTACTACAGGGTTTCCTTCTCCAGCAGCATGTCCTACACAGAGCTGTGTTTGATGTCTCTGCAGTAGGCTGTCAGAGCTGAACACCATGCTACAGTCTTCACAGATAAGTGCCATTCTTCTCTACACTGTGCATGAAGTGAGATTTCTCCAGTTGTCACCACAATTACCTTACTTTGTAAAATATTGTGCATATGAATTAAAAACCTCCAAAGAGAAAATGTTTAACAGTCCTTCTCACTCCATGTTTATTCTCCAAACTATTTTGCTAGTTTGCTCATTTGTTTGTTGGCAACTGTCACTATGCCCAAGTCATTGTTATTGTGAGGCTGTGGAGAGCTGCACCATGCAGTCACAATGTGTGTTCAAGTGTACTTTCGTTGCTATGAAAGGACTTCAATTTGCTCCATATAGGTGTTTAAGTCAAAAGGAATGTAAATTATGATTATCTAGAGTAAAGACAAGTTACTTGACATTTTGAAAGTGGGACAGTAAGTGTGGAGTGTACATTCATTTAAAAAGAAAATAAGATACATCATGGTTGATGTATGTTAAGATTTTAAAAAGACAGTTGCAAAAAAACTACTTAATTGAAGCTTGTCTGCACACAAATGCAGAGGTTCAAATTGATACTGGTAAAGAACAGAAACCCCCTCAGATTGAATTTGTTTTACATGTATTGTTTTTATTATACAATTAACTAACATTTTAAGGACGCACAAATCAGTTCACTTCTAGATACTACAGGCATTTCCATATTGAATGGCTTGTGTACTATCTTTATGAGCAATTCATGTATTATTGCATAACATGTCAGTATTGTATTACAAATGATCTAGTTATTACAATGACCTGTATAGGTTGTAAGTCTGCAACTTTCAGACCATGGAAAACCCTTAACAGTCCTCAACTAGCCTTTCTTGTTACACCTCTAGGAAAGAAATAACATGGAGATTGACGCAGAAAAGCTTAAAGCTGGGAATTGAACATGTCTCTGGAGGGGACGCCCCCAAGAGAGCACCCACCCAGGCAGGATGAACAGATGCAACCCCCCTAGAGGTCAAGATGAAAAGGATGTGATGAACACAAGTGGACAGCGAAGCCAGCGGTTTGCAGAACCGAGGTCCACAGAAAGGCCGTCCACACCGGGCCGAGCTGGAGAGAAGTGCTTCATTACATTACATTCAGTAGATCAGAGATCAGTCATGATAACCCAAAAATGAAATATAACTGCGTGTTCTGTCCATACATAGTAGGCCTATACCAAATAGTAGTAGGCCTATACCAAATATATTTAATGTTAATGTATTAAGACAATACAGGCCTAACACTAAATACAATTTGTGTGTGTGAGACGCAAGGGTGTAAGTTTAGTCTCAGTTTTGGTAGGGACACTTCCCATGTCCCTCAGTTCCCCTGGTGAGACGCAGCGCATGCAGTGTGGCTGCAGCAGCTTGATGAGAAATCATGTGTTTGTTTTGTTCTTTAACTATAATATATACTATATAAATATACATATAACTATAACTAAAAAGGTTTACACAGAAGCGTAAATTGGCACTCAATCAGCAATTGAGATTAATAAGCAAAAATGGAGTATATATTGCAGGTCAAACAAAATGTATCGCAGATATAATTGTGTGTGTGGGTTCCATCTCTCTGAAACAAATCAAATATCTTATATGTCTCTTAAACAAATCAATAGAATTTCACAATAGTCAATAATATAAAACTAAATACCATAGTGTGGTTGTGTTGGACACGCAGCGTCTAGTTCTCAACTGGCTGATTTGTTATTATTCGTTTGTTCATATAATTAGAATACCAGTGTTGACTTGTCCCTTTACTAATGTCTCGCAAAATGTACAATATAGATAAAACAAACTAATTGTATTTGTTCTTATGTCGGACACATAACATCAAAGTATAGTTCTGCATGACTCATTATTATCCGTTCTTAGTTTGAATATTTTTCATTATGAAATGAAAGAACAAATAACAATGATGGTTAATGTCATTGTTGCCATTATAATTGTATCACGTATCATCTCTTACTAAACAATGTACCTTTCCTTGTGTAACCCCTAGCAGTTCTCTGTACTACTGTGGCACACCATCAGTGTATATCTCAACATAGAACTTCATGATTTTTCTACAGTGTATTATATGATTTATTTATTTTGTTATAGCATGCAGGACAACAACAGACAATGGTTAACTGGAATATTTCTGGAAAGTCTCCCCATTCAGCTACCCCTTGGGTCAAAGGTCAGATGACAAGGATTGACATTATGCATGGTGTGTCTTCTTATAAATCAATGAATTTCCCATGCTTCTGATTAGCCATAGGCCTGTGTTGTTACAGTATAATACAGGGAGCCACTGTTTTCTGTACTGATCTGAAGTTCTTTTCTATGTGGTCAGATGAAGCTGTAGTTTTCAGTGGGGTTAATGTGAACTTCTGCAACCTTCTCTGACATGCTCAAGGGTCTGAGTGTTCGACTGGATTTGAACCTCTCCCTCTGCTGGGAGGAACTTGTGCTTGCTAAAGAAAGAATGAATGAAAGAAAAGAAAAACACAGAAGGTAAGAGATTGGTTTGATAAAGTAGTTACCAATATCAAACTGAAACCATAGCTATAAACGATAAAAAAAAATACAGTCAAAGATCAGACAGTATCAAACTGAAACCATCAAGATTAAATAGGTACAGCTACAGGTAAACAGAATAATAATGTTGTTTTTTTCAGTTTAACTAATACACAATATTATATCCAAGGTTATGTGATCAGCGAGAGCTGCATTCTATAATAATGCATGATTTAAATGATTATTGAATGAATGATTTCCCCCAACCTGTCAGTCGGATGCACTCGTCCCTATGTCTGTGCTCCCAGGCCTTCAGCTTGCAGCTGGCGGAGCAGTAGAGGACCTGGTGGCAGCGACTGCAGGGAGTCAGAGTCACAAAGGCAGTGCGACCGCACTGGTAGCACGACCTCAGAGGCACCCTGGAAGAGATGTACACACACACACACATGGTGAAATTCCCCTGGCCCGTTCCCTCCCGCCCTGCGAGGTGGTGTATCCAGTAGCATGCTCTATCCAGAGGGTTTCCAGCAACTGTTACTTTTTATTAAAAAAACATGAGTTACTATTTTTCAGATAGCGCTTGTCTTTCATAATCAGTGTTGGATTGGCTGTCCTGTATTGATTGCCATTTAAACATCATCCAGAGTGGGGGTAGAATTGCAAATGTACAGTGTCACTGTTAGAGAGACGTTATGGGAGGGCAGTAGGTTACGTAAAAAAAAAAGGAAGACGTGATGCATAAAATAATAGAGTGAAGGCAAGGAAACGTGCGTACAGTGAAGAGTTCAACGATTGTCCGAAGAAGTGTTTGTGTTTGTGTTTGTGTGTTTAAAGGGATATAGTACAACATCACGTAGTACTGTTGCATGGACGTCAGTGGTTTTCAAATCAAGTCATGGGACCAAGACAGACAGAGCTTCAATGTAGCCTGAGGTCTTCAAAGACACACAGCTTCCATAATATGTGGGTGGCCTACAAATAAAGTCTGATGAAATTGGACGGCAGTACTAGTGCTATTCAAGAAAAAACACATAGGTGCTATTGTGGGTGACGGTCACCAGAAAAGGAAAGAAGATGATTGTTGATCCAACATTACCACCACTGTACTCTCACTGTCCCTCCACTGACCACCGTCATCACAGCTGTATTTGGTATTCACCGAGTGAAATTTGCCAGTGCAGACTTGTAACGAATGTTGATCTAGACTGAAAGAATGAATGATGAATGAATTTGGATATGGCTGCATTGCAAAAGATCTGACCTGTATCTGATTTAGGACCACATGAAAGTGACCCAAATCAGAATTGAAAGCAATTCCAAGCAATATGTGCTGTTCACGATGTTATGAAAAAAACTGCATCGGAGTAACAAAGAAGGCAAAAAATGCGGGCCACTTTAGCTCACAATGTGAAAAGGGCCAGTGGCCGAGCACAGCAGCGGATGTAAACTGAAGCACATGACACCTTGGAGAAACCTGGCCAGCGGACTGTAATCATGTTGCTGCTCTGCTGCCCCAGCTGCATAGCATGGGCCTGATTCATTAGTCTCCACATTGATGGAATCATTGGGAGTCACAGGTTCAAAGGTATCTGAGTGACAGGTTTAAAGGTATCTCCCATCTGGACAGTCCTTGTGTGACAGAGCTCTGAAGGACCTGCACTGGAGCCAGACCTCCCTTGACCCGGTGTAGCGCTCCAACAACAGAATACAGAATACTGGGGGTTTTTTGTCACTGAAATACATTTCTCTCTTAGCCTCCAGTTGTTCTTTCATGGGAGTATAGTAGATCTTAAATGGTCATTATGATGATTCCTTGATCTTTCATCCAGCTTTCACAGCATTTGTTGACAAGCCTCTTCAATGACCCGTATACACAGCGATCCAAGATCACAGATCCATGGTCTGTGATCTCATGGAGCCTCAAAAATCAATCCCCTCCACAGAAAGGTGAGAATCCTGTGAGTCTCGAGGGGCTTGATGAACACCAAAAAGTCTTCCTCTTGGAACTTTTTGTGAGGCAACATGAGAAATGGTGGGATGAAATTTAGAAGATCGCAAATGTGTGATTTAAGTACCCTCAGCCATCACGGTGCCAGCTTGTTTCACTCCTCTTTCTGGCCAAAATATTTTCAGGATTTTGGACAGTGTGATTGCTTATTGATATTCCAGATTTCTTATATTTAGTTAGGGCAGCATACACAGTGTCAAATAACATGTGTTGTTTTAACTTGTAGCCCGTGAGAGGCTGGCAGCCTGAGGGAATCCCTTCCTCTGCCCAGGTTCACAGTAGTTGTTGTAAGCTTTTTCTCATGCACAGGTAACTTTTTGAAACTAAAATTAATAAAAAAGAAATTGTGAATTAGTTGCATAATAACAAAGTAACACATCTCCATATAGCCTATTCTATCATGTACCTCTTTGAGCATAACCCTCAGTACAAATCCGCTGCCTGCATCAGGTAGTTTCTCAGAAGAATGTATTGTTCTGCGGAGAAAACCCTCTTGAGGGTACGATTTGGATCCCTGGCCCTCATGCCTCTGATGACAGCGGCACAGGGTCACATGGCAAATGCCATATGATTTGGCCACTCCCCTGATTGATTTGCCGTGTTAATTTGATCTGAAGCCCTGTCCAGCAAAGGAAGTGGGACGCCCCTGTCCTTCTACCTGCTTCTGATAGTCAGTGGGAAGACATGTGTTCCAACTGACTATTAGCATGCAGCTGATTATCATTCACTTGTATGAGATCTAGTTTATGGAGGCCTAATACATACGCTTATTGTTTATACTTTAATTTATCTTACGTTGCCTTCATTTGTTTTTTAATAATAATTAACAAGAACTGACATGAGAGGGAACTGTGCTGAACATCTGCCTCTTACTGTCTCTTCTCTGATGTGTCAGACTTCTTCCGCACCAGTAAGTAGGAAATTAACTCTTGATATGATCTGATATTTGGTGATCAAGCAATGCAAGAACAGTGAGCAGTCAATAAACCAAGGTATTTCTATACAAATGAAAATATTCATGATGATAGGTTGATGATTTATGTTTAAATGTTTAAATATAAAAGAAAGTCACCAACTACTTGGTTCAGGGATGGTTGTAAAAGGTGTTACAACTGTTCCTGTATCACCAGCCATGTTTTCACCTCATGTGAACGAGCTTGACTGCTAATTTGACATGTTAGTCATTTCTATTTTTAGCTTACAAACATCCCTGGTCTCCCCTACCCCAAAAACTGTATTTGCGCTAAAATCCTAGCAAAAGAAATTCCCTAAGCAGCACATTCAACCAAAGATCTGGTGGGACAGCCATTAGTGACATTGAGTAATACTGTTCAATCAGGACAAAGCGCATGTGTGAAGCGCAAGGCGGTTTGTAATGTTGATTCCTTTACCGAACGTAGCACAGCATAGTTGGAAACCTAGTTCCTCAGCCGACGGCAATCGAGTCATTTCATTGATAAATACAACCATTTACTTTCAGTGGGAAACCCACAGCTGTGAAAGCCCACCAAACATTCATCCAATCAGCTGTTGGTCCAGCTGACTGTGACATTAGTAAGTCATGTGGTCACCTGGCTCAGCTGACTGTGACATTAGTAAGTCATGTGGTCACCTGGCTCAGCTGACTGTGACATTAGTAAGTCATGTGGTCACCTGGCTCTGTGCTCTGTGCTGTTGGCCCTCAGGTTGCTGTGCTCTTCTGCCTTGCTGTGGGCTGACTCCATG
>OMKI01046219.1:0-12408 GCA_900302315.1 Phycis blennoides
GTTCTGGAAGAACTGTGCCCAGATCTTTACCCATCCCTTCTCCCCTCGAGTCTTACAGTGACCGTGTCGACTGATGTCAAGGAGACCGCTAAACTTCTACGGGTTGGAGACCCAGTCATTGACGTCACGATATGCACATTTGTTTAAATTCATACCGACATATTCACCATGACCAAAATTGTACTTACAATTGTACTTACAATAGAATAGAACTTAAAAAAAAAATATATATATATAGACCTACCTACCGACCCTTTTATTTTATTTTTTGGTTGTTACTGCAAACAGAAATATTTTTAAGGATGGCCCTATAAAGTGCTGCTGGCACTAACAAGCTAGCAACTTCTGGCTCTTTCCCACACAACAACTGACCCAATACTCTACTTCTATCTGCTACACCCGGCTACACTGCTTCGCTTCTTCTTCTTGTTTACTACTGGTGGTTGGCTTTAGGCGCAGTACCGCCACCCTCTGCTCTGGAATGTACACGCTTCGCTTATGAGAAAAAGGAGCAGCGCATGAACCGAACGCAACACACGCGAATCGAACCGAGACAGTCGAACCGAACGGTTCAGACGGTTTTCATAAACCGTCCCATCCCTAATATATATATATATATATATATATATACATACATTCATATACATTGAAAACAATTTTGGTCAGGACTATCACCTTATTGAAAATGTGTTATTATGCTGAGCTAATTCTGTTTGTTTGCATGTGTGTGCGTGCGTGCGCTTGTGTGTGCTTGCGGTGGTCTGACGGGACTTCACCAGGGTGCGGAGGTGAGCATTTCTTTTTTTTTTTTTATTCCTCAAATAATATGTCAACATGACATGGGGGTATGCCTCAAGGTGTGCATGTGGTCTGCCGCTCCACCCGGCAGATTACTACTGTGAGCCGGGTTACCCCGGAGACCCCGGTGACCGCGGCGACGGGGGGATACGAGGACGCGCCGGAGAGAAAGGACTGAGAGGTGATGTAGTTTTGAGCCGCCGGGGGGGTCACGAGCGGCCCACAGGCCACCCCTGGCCCCGGGGGCAGTATTGAATTGAATGAATTCTAAATAAAGTCTTTTTTTTTTTTGGCTTGCTAAATTGATTGGTTTGAAGAATGCGTTTGAGTCTTTCATTCATTTGCTGGGGATTTGTGAAGCTGACTTGTTTGAATTAAAGTGTTTTCACTAATGTGTGTGTGCGTGTGTGCGTGCATGTGTGTGTGTGTGTGTCCTTTCGTGCCCATCTCCGCAGGCTGTCCGGGAACTTGTGGCTGTACTGTTGAGGATGGAGAGGTGGGACCCCGTGGTCCAGCCGGTGTCCCCGGACCCCCAGGTTATGATGGCCTTCCTGGAACCCAGGGCCAGAAAGGGGGTCCAGGGATTCACGGAGGGCCAGGTTCAAGCGGCCCACAGGTATTGGAAGCACCACGGATGTGGATGCACAGGCTGCAGTCTTGATGATAAACAATGTCCATCTCACCAGTCATTTACCGTCGTTTCTTTAATGTTCAGCTTATATTTATTTAGAGGAAAGTCAGTTATGAATGATTTGCATGACATGTGTTTGATCGCGTTTGCAGGGCTACCCAGGAGCTGCCGGACAGAAAGGACTGAAAGGTCATAAAGGTGATTCCTCTGGGATACACCTTAAAGGTGAGCTCTGATGAATTGGAACAATATTTCAGAGGTTTATCCCCGTGGCTTGTCCACTATTGTGAGACGTTCTTTGTTTATTTAGCTAGATTCATTGAGGCATTTGGATCCATGGGTTTTAGTTGGAGCCTTTTGGCTGCTTTGTATTTACGTGTTATGCTTTTGATTCTTTTGACAGGTGCCAAGGGTGAGCCTGGTGTTTATGGATATCAGGGCCTGGCTGGGGCGCAGGGTCATCCCGGAGAGGATGGAGTTCCTGGGACTGTGGGAGACCCTGGACCGCCAGTGAGTACATCATGTGTTTATGTCTATTTAGGTTTGCACCTTTGTCTTTAGATTATAGAAGAAGAAAAACAATGTGCACTTTGTACTCCGGAAAACGCTGCAAGGTGCACGCAACAATTTCTACATAATAATATATATTATTAACCAGTTAATAAATAACCAGCAATACACACCTAATGTGTGTTGAATGTGTTGAATATGGGATTCTCTGTGGGGGGCACCTCTGAAATACAGCTTTGCCATTCCAGGGAGCAGGAGTCGCAGGCTTCCCGGGTCCCAAAGGTTTCCCAGGCCTCGCAGGAACCAAAGGAACCCCGGGGCCCGCAGGCCCCAGGGGGTTTGGTGTCCCGGGTCCTCGTGGTCCCCACGGCCTCAGAGGTGATCAGGGTCTCCCCGGCTCAGCTGGCAATCCAGGACGGCCTGGACCACCAGGTGAGAAATAAGAGGACTTTTCAATTTGTATATCAGAATTTTTTTATTTGTATCTCAATCATGAGTGTGGACTTTGCCATATTCATTGTGGCATAGTCATCATATTAGGACGTTAACTGAAGGGAAATTGTCTCCCATTCTGTCATTAGGGGACGTTGAAGCGTGCTGCAATCATCAAATCACGCCTGGTCCGCCTGGTCCAAAGGGTGAGCGCGGGTCGCCAGGTAAGTGAAGCAATTGTTTCCATCTATTTGGTCTCACAGAAATATTTTCGTGTGGGATTTTTAATCGCAACGTTTAGACCTGTCATGGCATGTCACCTGTACGGCATGGTCAAGTGTAAATCTTAAGACATGACTGTTTAAGTCTTCTTGAAACTTGCTCTTGCTAGGCTTTCCTGGTATAGATGGAAGGGATGGTTTTCCCGGCATTCCTGGCCTTCATGGGGCCAAAGGTATGAGAGGAGAGGACGGGGAAACCGGAGGTATCGGACTGCAAGGTACAAATTTGGACTATTTTCCTGCGATGCATTCAACTAAATTGTTCCCAAAGAACCCACATTATTACGTGTTCTGAGTTGTTGTCACAGCCGGGCCCGGTGTATTTTAGGGCCCAGAGGTCCTGATGGAGATCCAGGTGACTCAGGTCCGAGGGGATTGGCTCTGCATGGACCTCCCGGTCCTTCTGGGAATCCTGGAGCTCCAGGAAGGAAAGGTGCCCGTGGGAACTTCCGCACCTCCAGGCCCGGTGCGCCTGGAGGACCGGGTCATCCAGGGACCCCGGGGAGGAAGGGACCTCTGGGCGAAACAGGGACGCCTGGGTTACAAGGTGAGCCTCTTCAGAGCTTGAAGAGCCTCAAAACGGAAACCTTTCCCCACAAACAAAAATGTGATGGTTTTCATCAGCTATTTCATTTCGAGTATGGTATGGCGGAAGAGTAAGATTGAAATGGCTGTGCAGTTTATACAGCCACACACTAAATTGAGAATAATTCTGTCTTACAAGCAGCATGCAATTGCATTCGTTTCCTACCTTTCACCCTTCACTTTGCTGTACCTGGAGCTTCTCCGTCGGCCTGATGTTCAGTTCAACCACCACAGGCGTGCCCGGTCTACCGGGCCCACTCGGACCTAAGGGAGTGTCAGGTGCCGCCGGCGACTTCGGAGCCACTGGCCCCCCGGGGCCAACGTGCACTTTGTGTGACCAGCATGTATCGGGACCTCAAGGGAACCCAGGCCCAAGGGGACAATGGGGTGAGAATGTCAGGGCACACACAGTCCATCCATTGTACACCATGGACGCCCAGACCGACTTGTTATTCGTTTCCATTGTACAATTTTTGTGCAGGGCTTCCTGGTCGCAAGGGTTTGACCGGAGATGTGGGTCCACCGGGGTATGGACCGAAGGGTAGAAAAGGTATCCTTGGCACTCCAGGATTTCCAGGCCCAGCTGGAGATAAAGGCGAACCCGGACCCCTTGGAGAACCTGGGTTTTATGGCCCACCAGGACCAAAAGGTTATAGGCGACCGCAAAATACACTTGTTCAATATAAGGTCTTATGTACTGTATGTATCCTCCCTATTTAAGCAGGCACAAATATGTTGGAAAGTTCTCTTTCATAATATTTTGTTCGATGTCTCACGGATGCACGACCCGCTGCAGACCTCAGAAGCATTAATCTCATCACGCCAATCCTGATTGGCTGGTGAAACGTATCCGTCCGCCCCATGTAGTACCACGTACCTTAAATAGCTCATGCGGACGGCACCACGTCATTCAAGCACCTCTTCTCACTCGGAGCATATCTTGCGTCCTTAGTTAGCTAGCTTAACTGTCCACAGACGGATCTTATTTAGCTTCTGTCGCCGGGCGCTACCTAGCCTTGGAGATTTTTCTGCTTCGTCGGTCACACCAGATTGAACTCAGTGCTTTCCTCACCCTCCACGGCTTGGCTAGCACTGTTCTCGACGCCTCACCACGGCTGTTCGAGTTCCGAGCATTAACACACCAGCTATTCTCTCGATTTCTTCACAGTTAGCACACCAGCTAACTGCCTCGACGCCCTGCCTGCACACCAGCTCGCAAGGAAAGAAACCCCTCACACCAGAGGGCACGGAGACTCCAGGGCCCGTCCCTGTCGCTGCGGGAATAAGATATCGAGCAAGGATCCACACCAGGTCTGCTCGAGCTGCCTAGGGCTGCAACACGCCCGGCTGGCTATCGACGTCCCCGGCTTGTGTCAACACTGTGCTGTGTTCACCATCAAGAGTCTCCGCAGACGGCTAGCCTGCCAAGCTAGCTTGTCTGGACATGACCCCTATCTCCCTTCCGACCGCGCTGCCGTCAAGGGCGGAGAGGAGAGGGGGGTCGTTGCGGTGGCAGCACCAGAGGCTAGCGCCAGCTGGGGCTCCCAGCTCGACCTAGCCGCGGATCCACATATCTGGACGATTGGCTGCTGTTGGCACAATCGGAGCAGGAGGCCAGGGCGCACACGCGTATTCTCATACAACACCTATCCGATCTGGGTTTCGTGATAAATGCGGAAAAGAGCATGCTGTCCCCGGCACAGGGCATAATCTTTCTGGGATTATCCCTGGACTCGGTGACTTTCACAACGCACCTCTCGACGGACCGAGTGAAAGCTTTCAGGGCATGTCTCGCGCTCTTTCATCCAGGCAAATCTGTTCAATTCAGATTGTGTCTTTGGTTACTCAGGCTGATGGCGTCTGCCATACTCATAGTCCATCTTGGCCGGCTCCACATGAGGGAATTCCAGCTTTGGGTGGCCTCATGCGGGTTGGATCCCGTGCGTCATGGCGCACGGAGAGTGCTGGTCACACCGGGGTGCGCCAGGGCGCTGCGCCACTGGCGAGTCCCATCCTTTCTGACCCAAGGGGTGCCCATGGGTTCCGTCCTGTCCAGGAAGGTGGTCACTACGGACGCCAGCCTGACAGGTTGGGGCGGAATTCACGAGGGCCGGTCTGTGAGGGGCCGCTGGAGCGTGGACCTCCAGTGCTCTCACGTAAATTTTCTGTAACTTTCAGCAGTGTTCCTCTCCCTGAAACATTTCCTTCCGTCTCTCATGGGTCATTATGTCCTGGTGAGGATGGACAATACGACAACGGTGGCATTAGGGGGGGGGTTATGCTCCCGTCAGTTGCATATGCTGGCACGCAGACTGATCCTGTGGAGCTGCGGTCATCTCCTCTCCCTGAGAGCGACGCACGTCCCGGGAGTCCTGAACACGGGTGCGGACCTGTTGTCCTGGGGCGCGCCAGTGTATGGGGAGTGGACTCTGCACCCGGAGATTATGGAACAGATATGGGCCCCTTTCGGTCGGGCCGTGGTGGATCTGTTTGCGTCGAGAGACAACGCGCAGTGCGCGCTGTTTTACTCTCTGCGGAGCATGGATGCTCCCCTCGGCGTAGACGCACTAGCGTGCACGCCTGGCCGTGCGAGCGTCTTTACGTATTCCCCCCCCTGGCCCTGATACCCACTTTGTCCAGAGTGAGGGAGCACGGCCACGCACTGATTGGCCTGCGATGCTCCGCATTGGCCTGCGATGCATTGGCTGGCGGAGATATATCAGTTGATGTGCGCTCAGCCCTGGCAGCTCCCGCTGCGCAGGGACCTGCTATCGCAGGTGGGGTGGGGGGGTCTTCCACCCACACCCAGAGCGCCTGGCACTGTGGGCTTGGCCCCTGAATGGCTAAATCTGTCAGCTGTGGGTCTTTCACAGCGGGTGATTTCCACTATACAAAATGCTCGAGCCTTCTCCACTAGGTCTCTGTATGACTGTAAGTGGAGAGTGTTTGAGGTGTGTTGTCACAGAAACGGCCACATTCCTTTTCAGTGTCCAGTAGGAGTGATATTGTCATTCTTGCAGGACCTGATTGACAAACGAAATGCTTTCTCCATGGTTAAAGTATACTTGGCAGCTATCGCCGCCTGTCACGTGGGGTTTGGGAAGCAAACAGCGAACCAGCACCCGCTGGTTTGCCGTTTCATGAAGGGAGCGCGCAGGCTTCTCCCCGTGTCCAGACCGCTGGTACCACCATGGGATCTGGCTGTGGTTCTGTAGTGGCTCCTTTTGAGCCACTGGAGGGGCAGACTTGAAACACGTGTCTCTCAAGACAGTGTTGTTGCTGGCTCTGGCTTCGGCTAAACGGGTTAGTGACATCCATGCGCTTTCGGTGCATCCCTCATGCGCTTAGCTCTTCCCGGGGGATGTGAGGATGATTTTGAACCAACCCGGCCTTTGTGCCTAAGGTGGTGGGCTCATGTTCTCCTATTGACCTTGTGGCTTTTTCTGCCTCACCAGGTGAGCAGAGGCCGCATGCGTTATGTCCAGTCCGTGCGGTGCACACTTACATGGACAGGACGAGGGGTTTCAGGAGGAGCGATCAGCTGTTTGTCTCCTGGGCTAACCCTCATAAGGGGAAACCTGTCACAAAGCAGCGTCTATCCCACTGGGTGGTGGAGGCGATTGCTTTGGTTTATACGAGTCAGGGTTTGCAGCCACCTGTGGGCCTGCAAGCGCACTCGACTCGGGGCTTGGCCGCATCCTGGGTTTCTGTTCAGGACATCTGTGCTGCGGCGAGTTGGTCCTCGCCTCTCACTTTTGTCCGTTTCTATATGCTGGACGTCTCCGCTCCGTGCGTGGCACGAGCGGTTTTGCTGTCCTGATTGGAGCAGAGTACTTTTCCCTGTGGGTTGGTGGACGCTAGATAAGCTTGTCTGGCAATACGGGAGCAACCATATCCCATATGACAAATAAAGACCGAAAGGTCCCAATAAATAAAAAAAATTGTGAGACATCGAACAAAATATTATGAAAGAGAACTTTAGGTTATTTACATAACCCCGGTTCTCTGAGTAATATGAGTGAGATGTCTCACCAGACAACCCTTCTTGCTTGGGCGAGTGAGAAGAGGTGCTTATCTTGAATGACGTGGTGCCGTCCGCATGAGCTACTTAAGGTACGTGGTACTACCTGGGGTGGACGGACACGTTTCACCAGCCAATCAGGATTGGCGTAATGAGATTAATGCTTCTGAGGTCTGCAGCAGGGCGTGCATCCCATAGTGAGACATCTCACTCATATTACTCAGAGAACCGGAGTTATGTAAATAACCTAAAGTTTTTCATTTAATGTATCACCCCTAGACGGAAAGCTTTAAACTCATGATTTTCATGATGTCCTTAATAATTATTCAACACACACAGACAATGATTCTCTTCACAGGGTTAAGGGGTCATCCTGGCAAGGATGGGGTGAAAGCTTTACCTTGTCGAACTGGACCCCCGGGTCCAAATGGAAAACAGGGTGAAAGAGGATTTATGGGGCCCCAAGGGTTGCCAGGAGACTCAGGACTACGTGGCGCTAAAGGTAATTCTTTACAGATTAGTGTTCGTAAAAGAAGTGACCTAAAATGCAGGCCAAATTGCCACACACCATCTCCAATATTAGTCCGCTGTGTTGAATTGCAGTATTATTAAGGCAGAGGATTGAGGTATACTATCACCACACCAGGTCGTCCCGGTCCTCCTGGAATACCAGCGCCTGTGAATATCAAGGGAATCAAGGGACTCCCAGGATTACCAGGACAGGTGGGATTTTCAGGGAACAAAGGACTTCAAGGTAAAATACATTCAAATACAAGGAATCACATGTTTAATGATCTCTGGCTTTATTCCTTATATTCATCATTAACATCGTTCTACATCCTATCTACATGAATTAACAAAGTTAAGTTATCAACAGAAGTTTAACCAAAGTTATTCTCTGAGTTTCTCTCCTACAGGATTGCCTGGCATAAGAGGACCTCCAGGGGACTCAGGGCCTGACGGACGGCCGGCAGCCCCAGGGCTGAAGGGCCTGGCTGGGGCTCCCGGCAGAGCAGGATTACAAGGACCTCCAGGGCCTCCTGGAATCAGAGGCTTCACTGGATCACGAGGACAGATAGGTCAAGAGGGACAACTGGTGCGTAACGGACTTGTTGTCTTCACCGCGCCATCGAAATGGCCGATGAGCTCGTTCTATAATTTTGGTTCTTTTTATCCTTTCAAAATGTTTCACCTGCATTAACATGCTTTCAGGGTGACCCAGGAGATGATGGACCTCCCGGCAGGCGTGGCCTTCAAGGACCCTCAGGGGCCACGGGTGAGGCAAGATAGTATGTAAAAGAACAAGGATGAACAGCCAACAAGCATTTCTTTTTGTGTTTGTGATCATCTAGCCATCCACCCATTATTTAGGAGAGCAGAGGCTAATAGAGAATACCATGTAACCCTGTTGCAGGTGATAGGGGAGAATCTTATGGACAGGCAGGCCCACCTGGACCTAAAGGACAACCCGGGGAAAGCAGACCAGGAAGTGAGTCTGGCCATTAGAAATAATAACAATGTGCTCTCTAAGTTGCATCTACACATCACTGGTGCGTCTATCTTACTTGCAATGGATATTTAAAGCAAAGTGGTTTGAAAAATGAAAAGCATCAAAACATTCTAACAACTTTAAGCGTCGGTAAACCTACTGCTTTGGTGACCACCGTTCCATGGCGGTATAGAGACGACGCGGCATTCTAATTGAGCAGGAATGGTGTTGTGTCCCTTCTCCAGCTGCCCACGGTCAGCCCGGAGCCGAAGGGGACCCAGGACCAACGGGGTACCCAGGACCCAAAGGAGAGCCAGGGACCCCTGGCTATCTGGGGAGAGAGGGTAGAGCAGGTCTGTGAAGTCTGTCATTTCTAGCGCTTTCTCTCTCTGTTTCTTACCAAACCCACACCATGTCTGTTTCTTACTGTTAGCTTACCTTGGTGCCTTGTTACATGTGATTAGTGCAGTATTCCTCGTATACATTATGAGATAGATTGATATTATTATGATATGATATATATCTATGATAGATATTATTCTGTTTTTCTTAAAAAATGTGAGTTCTATTATATCACAATTTTGTGGAATTTCATGGATGTAGGTTTTAGTACAGTATATCTGTTGAAAGATGACTTTCTATGTATGGCCAGGTCTCCAAGGCCCACAGGGCCTACAGGGTACCCCGGGGCTTCCAGGAATTCCAGGGGTGGATGGAGTTCAAGGGCCAGCCGGACCCACTGGCCGGCCCGGACCTTCAGGTGCCGGCCTAAGTCCTCAATCACGACCGCGAGTGCTTAGATCTGTTGGATCGCAAGCGACTTTAAAATGTTCCATCGATGGTGAAACGCACGTCATAAAGGAAAGGATTGAATATGTGAACGAGACGGATCACTCCTTGGATGTTTTCTTCCACCAGGAACGCCAGGATCACCAGGTCTGGATGGACTTGATGGACTGAGGGGTCCAAACGGGGCGAAAGGAGCCAGAGGTTAGAGGCTGATGGATTCATTTTGTTGTGTTTCGGTCAGGTCAAATACATGCGTCTCGTACAACGAAAATCTCCCAAGAGACGCATCCGTTTTGATATGCAACTATGTGCTACAAACATCGATTGTGTCTCTTGATTCCAAGGTGCGGATATACCCGGACCTCAAGGCCCAAGTGGTACCCCAGGGGTCAAAGGACAGCTGGGACACCCAGGACCCCCAGGGTCAAGCCATCCTGGACCCAAGGGGTTGATTGGCCCACCTGGATACCAAGGTTGTCTTTACAATAAGTATTTTATCCAGAGACTTGTCAGGGGTTGCAGCCAGATAATTCAGTCATTTAGTAAACCAAAAAATGTATCATTAATTTAACATTTAAATAAGGTAGTTTATTAAGTGTTGTGCCTCTTACTGTTTATGAGGTCCATTTTCTAAATTGAGTAAAACTGTATATATATAATATATATATAATATATCTTACAGTTCACCTTTCCCCGATAGAGTAAGCATGTAGACAATGAGAGTTGATCAATATTAGTTTACTTTGGGTCGTTCTATCATATTTGATGATGTAATACAAAAGATAAGACATTCTTTATTCACCCCAGTGGTGGAAATCTGTGTGAATCATAGTATTTGACTTTGGATTTCCTCCACCCTCAGGACCCCCGGGACCCCCCGGTGACGCTGGTGGTCCTGGAGGCTCGGGCCGACAGTGTTGCAACGCCCTGCCAGCGTACCAAGGACCCCAGGGGTCCGAAGGAAGGGCTGGAGCTTCGGGGTCTCCAGGTCTGTGCTGCTCTCCGTTTTCTAAACACATGCACTTAGCCTTTGCAATGAAGTGGCCATTGGGGCCCCCGAATGTCTGTGTATGTAGAAACAATCACATTCACACAACACAATGTTATTATAGGAAGCACGACACAGCTACATGAAGTGAGCATGGAAAATGACGGAAAATGGTTTCAGGTGACATCTCGTGGGTGAAATGTCTTCTGTTTCAAGGTGCTCCTGGAGATCCAGGGCTTCCAGGTGTCCCCACGGCCTCCAAAGGGGACCCCGGTCCACCTGGCCCCCATGGACTAGACGGCCCTAAGGGTGCCAAAGGATTCCCGGGACCTCCCGGTAGTTCACATTGCCCTGGCTTTGAAGGACCTAAAGGTGAAGT
This sequence comes from Phycis blennoides, assembly GCA_900302315.1. Taxonomy (NCBI): domain Eukaryota; kingdom Metazoa; phylum Chordata; class Actinopteri; order Gadiformes; family Phycidae; genus Phycis; species Phycis blennoides. The sequence continues at coordinate 10,904 of OMKI01046219.1, forward strand.
ATAGGCAATGGGCAATGTCAAATTTTCGTCAAATTAAAAAAATATATAAAATAAGACCAAACGCCTTATTGAAGCCTCAAACCTTTGTGATGCTCCTGACAGGTGCTAGAGGTCCTGTTGGTGCCAGAGGTCCTCATGGTTACAAAGGTCAACAAGGTATTTCTGGCCCCCCGGGTCAACGGGGAGATAAAGGCTTTCAAGGAGACATGGGTAAGTCCACCTGCGGTCCATAGATGTATGAAATGACTTATTCATAATAGTAATTCATCTTATTTGCTCACCCCAACACAGTATGAGAACGTCAGTTAACATTGTTTCAGTAAATCAATATTAAATGAACAGCGCAAAGAACACTCAAAAACTGTGAATAACAGGACATACCGTATTTTCCGCACTATAAGGCGCACCTTCAATGAATGGCCTATTTTAAAACTGTTTTCATATATAAGGCGCGTGGAATAGAAACTACTGTAGTGGCTGGGGTTGCGTTATGCATTCACTAAATGGAGCTGCGCTAAAGGGAATGTCAACAAAACAGTCAGATAAGTCAGTCAGTCAAACTTTATTAATACAATACAAACCAACGTTCTGACAACTCCGTTCACTCCCAAAACAAGTTAGTGCATTCACAATACAGTACCGTACGTACCGCTAGCTCTTACCGGTATTTGCGCCGCCATCGTTCGCCTTTGTTCTTGTTCTTTATACACAAGTGGTGTGGGACTGGAATTCCTCTTTACCGTTTTTACCGCTGTTACTTTGGCGATGCCCCCTGACTACGGTAGCCATAATTAACCAATATTGATCCATATATAAGGCGCATCGGATTATAAGGCGCACTGTCGGTTTTTGCGAAAATTAAAGGCTTTTAGGTGCGCCTTATAGTGCGGAAAATACGGTACATAAATGTTGCATCATAAAGAGATGGTGGACTTTTGAATAAAAGGGAAATAAGATACATGTGGGGTTTTTTTTGTTCATTTATTATACACTCATGTTCGCTGATTGTGTTTTCTCTCTAGGGGCCAAAGGGCCTCCTGGTGATCTGGTCATGAGAAAGGGGCCGGTGGGGATCCACGGACGGCAGGGTCCCCCTGGCAGCCTTGGCCAGGCTGGCTTCACTGGAGACAGGGGCCCCCCGGGCATCCCAGGGCTGAAAGGCATGTCACCTTCTATATGCTATTTCTTTGTGTATGCTATTTACTTTCTATAGTGTATGCCTAGATGTATGTTTATTTATGTGTATTGTTACATGTTTTTATATTATATATTTATATTTATCACTCCTATACTGTTTTTCACTTCTACGCCGTCTTTTCTTTTCTTTTCTTTTCCCTTTAACATCCAACTGGAGTATTGTAAAGAATGCAATTTCCCTCAGGGATCATTAAAGTATTTCTGTCTGTCTGTCTGTCTGTCTGTCTACCTTTGTGGGTGTGTGTTTGTGTGTGTGGACGTGTGTGTGTGTGTGTGTGTGTGTGTATGAGAGTGGTGCTGGTTTGTTT
>OMKI01046220.1:2500-15000 GCA_900302315.1 Phycis blennoides
TAGAGGGCCATCACCTCTCTCACTTTAGCTATTTATTTGTACCTTATTTGTGACTCTTGATAATTTTATATCTTCTTGCTAATGCCTACTACTTATCCATTTGCATGCCATGTCAGAAGGAATTTCACTGTCCAGAATGACTGGGTTATACTGTGCACATGACAAAAAAAACACTTGAAGAATACATTGTGCTTTGTTTGGTAATAATTCAGCATTGCAATTATTATTGCTTGCGGCCGTTCATATATTCATTTGCATGTATTACAATTGTTGTAGTTTGAATAAATAAAGTGTGTGCTGGTTTATAAACCCATTTACTCTTCAGAATTACACTGTTATAGCTCAGTCACATTATGGTACTCAGGCCAACGTGCTGAGGTTTTACAAGGTGACAATCAAGTGCTTGCACCACATTTCTCTAGCGATTAAGTACGTACTACATCTGCTCTGCCTCCGTTCATGAGTCTGGCTGCTTTGTGTTAATATTTTCAAGATTGTAGACCTAATAAAAGAATTGCTATAACTCAACGAGCCCTTAGGTAGTCTTGGTGTTCGTGATATTTCATTTTACCAGATCTTACAGTGCTGAATGTGTTTCCTCCCTGCTGGATTTTCATAATTTGTATTGATTTGAATAACAGTTGGCGTATACAGCCATCTTCTGGGAAGATGCGCAGAATGCCAGTAGAGGTTCATAAAAATGTACAATGCGATTGACTCATTGACTTTGACTCAACGTTTGCAAACCTTAATCCCATTAGGTCAGATTCTGTGGTATCACCGCACGTTTTGAGCACATTCGTGATGAATGTGAACGCTGACCGGTGTGTTTAGTTTCTTGTTTAAATACATTCCTTTCTTTCTCTCCATTCTTCGTTCCTTCCTTTTGTCCCTGCCTCCTTTGTCCTCATTTCAAGCGTTCATTTCATTCATTCATTCATTTGCATGGTCCTTACAATGCTCGTCATTTCTGTTGGGGGGCCTGCAAACACACACACACACACCCATGATCCGTATAAAATGTCTAAAATGCCAAATAACATTTAGTCATCATGGATTAGGGTCTCTTATTTTGTTGCGCCATTATGGCCCATTCACTATCCTTCCCTTCCCTGGCAGATGCAAATTGATTGCATGCTGACTGTGTGTTTAGAGAGGGATTCTGGATGCTCTCCCATCCCTCCATCCCTAAGGTGTCATTTGGTGTGTTCTTATGGGCCTAAAGACGTACCCTCTTCTTCAGCGTGGTGGAAGGAAAGTGCGGATGGGGCTTCCTTCCCAGGTGCCTTTTTTCATCCCTGGACATAACTGCCTGTCATTGCACGTGCAGACAAAGGCGAAGGCCGTCTTACAAATCGCCTATGAAGAGGGAATTGTCATTAACCGCTACAGCTGCATGCTGCGTGTCATTGTTTCATTCTGATGAACATACCTAGGCCAGACGTAAGCCTGGGTCAGTCCATTCGCAACACGCCACCCCATGTGGTATGTGGGCGGTGTTGGGTCATTTTGCTCTCCACCAGTGGTTTTTGATTTCAAAATAAAATAAATACACTAGAACACTAGCAGTTGCATTTACATCGGATAACAAACATTGTTAACACACCTTGGATACGGTCATTTTTAATATCCAGTTGAGAGCAAAATGAAATGCGTGGTTTTAACCAGTGAAGAAAACCCCTGTGTTGTTTGATAAATCACGAGCAGGCCTACTGGGACCGCCTCGCTGACACGACACTAAACGCCTTTTGTCAAAATCAATCGAAATCTTTGAACAAAGTGGAGTGGATTCCCTCTAATTCACTCTGACGGTGGCTCCGGAGGGATTGATGGTGGCGTGCGGTTAAAGGTCCAGCCCTTCTAATGAGACGTGTGTTCGTTACCGTGATCGCATTGCGCCGGAGGGGCTGGTATCGCGAGAAAGTCCCCTCAGGCTCTGTCAGGCTCCACTATTCCGAGGAATAGTCAGCAGCACCTTCAGTCTTCATTTACTGTGAGTAGTATTACAATAAACATGTAGGCCTATACCAATGTTTCATTCCCCCCCCCCCCCACACACACACCAATACACATACATCAAAAATGTAGGCTATTAAATCCGTAAAACGGAATTTTGTATGAACACGGTCTCATTGATCAACAGTCATGAAAATCATTCCACACAGCGACAGACCAATGAATTTGATTGTCTGGAAGTTTCCCCTGAGCGGTGTCGGTCAAAATTAAGAGCAGTTGGGTAAAAAAAAAAGTATATGACTTGACGTGTTGATTGTGCTATAAGCGAATTTTCCAGTTTCCCCATGGCACCAGTAGAGCTAATACGTTGCATTTTTAAAGGGACAATGAAAAAAGGCATTGTATGTTCAAGCTGACTTGCATTTATTGAGAGAATCTATAAGGATTCTAGTGTGAAACATTACAGAATTCCATTCATTTTCTATGAACTGCTGATGCAGTGGTCAAAACAACATTTCATGGGTGATTTGAATTCTCATATTTGTAGTTTATTTATGGTTTATAATTTGAACAAGGGCATGTAAAACCCTGAGAGGCATTCATCCAATGTGCTCTCTGTGGGAGGTATATTAGGTAATTTAGAATATGAACTCTGTGATGACCAAACGCATCAAACCTATTATGAAAATATAATTAGTGGTTACTGTTTGCCTTTTTTGTGTTTTATGTATTTTTTTTATTAGGTCAGAGTTCTGACATGACACATAGGTATGTGTGTCTGCGACCATGTGCTCTTCAACAGTATTCTATTCCAATCAAACACACACACACACACACACACACACACACACACACACACACACACACACACACACACACACACCAATATAGGCCCTAGACTCTACAGAATACTACTATTATCTAAAATAACATGAAAGACCTTCAGAGCCATGATGGCTGTGTAGTGCGCAGACACGCACTCGCACACATGTCGCTTGAAAACACTGCCTGTCTTCCTTCACATTTGTCTCTCTAATAGCGATAGACGTATTTCACAGAGGCCTCATCAACACAGGTGTCGCTCTAACACTATTTATGGGCGTGCTCCTACCATGGGACATGGTCATTAGACTAAGTATTTCCCTTACAGAATGTGTTCCCTACAGGAAAAGAAGCATCCAACAATTAGTCTCATGAATGACCCCTGTGTTTGTGCCATGACACCCCTGTGGAAGTAAGGGTTGTTCAAACGGCTAACAGATTAGATAGACCCGCATATGTGGAGAAATAAGGACAGAAAATACAAGGGGAAAAAGAGTTACATTGAATAAAAACAGTAACATTATTCAAATTACGTTGTGTTAAGTGTCACCACTGGGGGGCGCCATTTTATGTCATTTCGATTGCGCCTTTCAGATACTTTTATCATGAGAATTAAATGTACTTTTTTGGGTTCAGCTATCCATATTGTTCAATCCAAGCGTATTATTAAATGTTATAATTTCGTGACAAAGCAATTGTGGCCGGCCTTATTCCTGGAATATGACACTCGTCATATACATCACTTGTGAAGTGATGTACCCCGTGGCGTTGTTTTCGCTCGATATGTATCTCATGCTCTCTTCTCTCGTTTCCTCTGATCATCGTTTTCCGTTTTTAACGACTTTAATTTCATCCTCATTCTCCCCTACCCCACTATCGTCCATTGCCTCATCTACACTGAGGTCTACTATCTCTTCAATAGAGCATTGTGAATTGCTGTCTCATCAGCACGATGGCCTGATGGGGGAAGGGGGGGGTCCGTCCATTACTACTGAGGTTAACGTACAGTAGTCCGACATTAACAATATCCTAGACCAGTAATGAACTGGTGTTGTGCTGCTCATTGTAGATCATGCTGCTGGGGTCAACCGGTGGGGATCAGTGAAAAGGAGGCGTGGTCATGTATCACTTGAGAACTAATATTCGAACCTAATACCTTAACCCAAGATACTTAACAACCATCTTTAACACAATACCCAAATTTAGCCATCTCTAACCTAATACCTAAATGTCATTCTAAGCTAACACCTAAACTTAACCATCTCTAACCAGCAAACATTAACAATATACCCTACACTTTTATCTAAACGCTATTTGCAACGTTATCATAACCAAATTAACTCGCCTTTGCCGGCGTTTTAAAGTGGTAAGGCACAAAAAGCATTGAAAGTGCAGCCAGTAGTGTTTCTGCAGTACTGCAGGAACACACTACTGTACTCGGTTAGCCTCATGGGATCGTCCAAATAATTCAGTTGCACTGCATTTCTGTCGACTAAGGTGTACTGTGGGCTATATATATATTCTGGAAATGACGTTGATGATGCATTAATCGCAATGCTGTAGTCTCTAATGTAGCCACAGTAGTATGGTTATCCAGAAGGTCACCAAACGGTGCACTGCCCCCTGGCTGCGGGCTGCAGCCAATGACGTGTGTGAAAAGGGAAACCCGTTCGCCGGAAATAGTGAACCATCCGGGTCTGTGTCAGTGTGATTACAGGCCAACAGCTCTCGCCTACTACGCAGTATGCTGTTGTGGAGACTCGGGCGCAACCTTTTAGTGCAGTGCGGATCAGTCTAAAGTGCAGATGGATGGGCGTGCGTAACGAGAGAGTAGGAACGATTGTATCGAATTGACCGCCAAATGTATCGATGTGTGGATATTGTGTCGATCAAAGTTGGAGTCGAACACGAACAAAAAGGTATTGGCTTTTTTAAAGTCGAATTCCATTACTGTAACCTTAAGAAAAGATAGCGGCGGTTTGGGGATTCTCTCATTCTCACGTAACCATCGCACTGTTAACAAAGAGGTGCCTAGAGGAAGCGCAATGGGACGAGGCACATGACCCACTGCGGATTGTCCGCTTTACTGCCTGTTCTCCCCAGATTTACAGTACATTTAGGCTATTATCATGGTTAATGAACTAGGGCCCCACTGCAGTAATTTATTTAGCAGTACATGCCACATTGTTAACTATGGTGTGTTTTAAGTTTTGGTAAACAAGCCAGAGTAGGCTTCCCAAATAGGGAATCGTTTATTGTATTGATAGTCTGGTACAGGCGGTGGTCCCCCGCACAGTGAGTTCGATTCCTATCCTACCAGATGGACACAAGACGAATTAACAACTGACTCGAAATTAATAGTTATGACCAAGACAGAACCTTTGCCATCTCATGATCTAGTAGTAGGCCTATATTTAGTAGACAGGCCACCGGAAATTAGGACAAAGACGTCTTGCCATCGTAGATATTAATTCAGTTGTTGTTTTTTATGGGGTTATTAACGGCATTTACATAGCCAGTAGGCCTACATGACCGTATTGCATTACTTTTTGTTCTGCATTCCACTTCCCCGCCCATGTTGAATCATGATTTAGATGGTTATTCCCCCGACTAATCAATATGGCCGCTAGGTGAATACGTTTATTATTTGCAACATCTTCTAGTTAGTCCTATAGTTAAGCTGACTCTTTCATTATGAACATAATAATATAAATATCTTCCATACACACACACACACACACACACACACACACACACACACACACACACACACACACACACACACACACACATAGATAGATAGATAGATACAACGTTATTTATCCCCGAGGGGAAATTCGGTTGTCGTAGCAGCAGCCGCAGTACAATACAGTATAAAACAAGAACCAGTAAAAACTATATATATATATACATACACACGCACACACACATATGTATATTATTAATTCTATATAAAATAATATTGATTATTACATATATTATATGATGAACACGTGTTGAAGATGAATATATGAAAATGTTTACGTCGTTGCCGTCGTGACGTCACGTAAGCAGTATTTTTTTTTTCGCTCTTCCTCCTGGTCGTTCAACGTCTCGCTGGTTTTCTGAGCGCTATTAATCGCTTTGAGGTAAACACGCGTCACGGCCGATGGTAATTATGTTCCCCGCCTGCTTTTAGTTGATATTTTAAAAGGTATGTTAAGTGTTATGCAAATCGGGTTAGCGAGCTTGTAAACGTCACCCGTCCTGCCTATGTGTGTGTGCGTGTGCGTGTGTGTGTGTGTGTGGATCCAGCGTGAAGCGGAATGGTCCGCCGCTTCGCTCTGGTTTTTCCGCGCACGGCTCCTCTTTCTTTCTGAGAGAACTTCAACTTAAAGCTAAACGCCTTCCTCCCCCCCCTCCCTCAAATAGGATGACCTTGTGTGTTGCTGTTGTGCAGTTAACGCGTCCCTGTTGACGAAGCGGAGGGTCCACGGGAGGTTTGATGAAGAAATGGCTCCAGAGGAATACAAATGGTGTTTTGTTTAGGATTATCCCTATAGCGGAACCCCCTGTCGCCCCCACCGAGGCAATAGTAAGGTAATTTTGATTTTTTTGAGGGATTTGCCTCTTATGCTTTTTTTTTTATATGTTGTTGCGTTTTCTTTCAATTGTCCAATATATCGCTACATGTTTAGCATTGTTTTTATTTTTTAATTTTTCATTTTTTAGCCGTGTTTCATCATCTGAGTAAACCATGGCGACTGCTGAAGTCACGTTGGCTGTGAGAGCAGAGACGTCTCAAGGTATGTGGTGTGCTACTGATGTTATTCCCCTTACGTTTCTGCGTTGTTTTGTGGATGTTATACATGTGAATCCCCCCCATCAACTTATAGTCCAGTGGTTGGACACTGGACCTTTTTCCTGAATATCTTGTTTTGTTTCTTTCTTCTTGTTTATTGCCTATATTGATGTTTTTTCCAGGTGAGATCATCGCAGTAGTTGGTAGTTGTGAAGCCCTGGGTAGTTGGTGCCATATAAGAGCGGTACCTTTACAGCCCAATGTTGGCAATGATGGGTGAGTTACTTGCTTTCTTGATTCATGGTAATTTACTCATGCTGTGGCTATGATAGGTTTACTGGGTAAACCTAATTTCGTTTTGTTCTGAGCTCTTTTGGTTTGAAATAAATCATGAGTTCACGCATCCTTTTCAGCACTGTGTGGAGTACGACCGTCACCGTGCCTAGAGGACCTGAAGTCAAGTATCGATATTTCAAAGGGTTCTTCCTCGAGTCAAAGGTGAGCCAGCTGTAATAATGGATTTCATTTATTCGGTGCGTTTCTTGAATCCAGTGCGATGGAACCAAGAAATGGTTTAAAGCAGCAACTAAACAATGACGTAAAATAATCCTAGGTCCTGTATATCCTGGTTTTGCTGAGCTAGCCTTTACACATATATTAGCAAAGTGCATTTAGGTGAAGTTAGAAAAGTCGTAGATGTGTAGACTAGGGCTGCAACTAATGATTATTGTAATAGTCCATTAATCCAATGATAATTTTGATATTGATGATATTGTTCCCTATTAATCGATAGATAAGTTGGTCTATAAAATGCCATACATTCTAGCCCATGCCAAGTTACCAGAATCAAAAGTGATATGATAAACAAGTTTGATTTATCTGACAAGCAGCCCATAACAACAAAACTATTTCCTTTATAATGTTCCGTCAACCAAATATTTGAATTGAACTGCAACATGACGCAGAAAATGTTTATTTTTACTTGATAAATGACCTCAACGAATAATCCATTTTTTTTTTTTTTTTAATTTGAGTTGATGAATATTCTGCTGATCGCCGAACAGATAATCAAGTATCTGTTGCAGCCCTAGTGTGGACTTGTCTGGGGCTGTCTCTTTTAACTTTGCTTATAGCAGAACTGCTAAGGCTCATTAGCAGCTGAATGGGCAGCATTTATTTCCTGCTTACTGCAGTTGTTGTACTACCGTCTAATAGTATTTATGATGTCAATGTCCAAATATGGGTGGATCGCTTTTAAATTTTTTTTTTATGGCATTGAACCAAGTGTTTTTACAGAAGTTGTTGGGAGGTGGCTGGCTGATAGGAACTATGTGTTTGTGTTGCTTACCCTGCCCATTGTGTGCGTGTGTGTGACGTGCTTATCCCCATTGAAATTATCAGAGGTCAAAGTCATGGAACTGGCTGGCCCGCACTCCAGGCGGCCCCAATCGCTACGCACGTGAGCCGATACAGTCTCCGGGGTTAAAGTCTGATCAAAGAGCGCCCATGTTATTCACGAGCGCCGTCATCTACCGGTCATTCGCATATGTACTACAATCTCCCATTTACTGTTTGGCTTGAGCCATAAACAAATATTTGCGGAAAAAAAAGAAAGAAAAACTTGGCCGAACAAACAACGCTTCTTACAATAATGTTAGTGCATACATTGTTAGCGTGGTTGGTCCCAGAAGGATATGTAAACAACAGAAAATGGACGAGGACTGCGAGCCCCTCCCCCCCTCCCTCTAATGCATTTACAGCACGCACTGCCCACCCTTGGACCGCGGTTTACAGACACACCTCGCTGGAGGGGTGCCGAGCTCCATGTCCCCAAGTGATGATATTTTGGGGGTGAAAACAAGTCATGGGGTCAAGAGCGAATGCCTTTTATATTGTATCGAATACAAACGCAATGTGGTGCATTGGAGCTTCGCTTGTTATTTATTCAGATTGATATTTGACCGGTCAAATGCCTAAAACCTAACAATTACAATAGCCATCCACCGATACTTTCATACGTAACAGAGACAAACCCGCACGTGACTCCAGCAGTGTCGCCCGAGATCTTCAATGAACGCCCTCGTTTCTTCGTTTTTGTTTTTTTTTTATAACGGAGGTCTCAACCGACGACCCACACAGTGCAAGTCACGACAGCGAGGACACGTGCTGTCGGTGTCTGACCAACGCCGACCGTCACAGGTGTTCCAACTTGCAATGCCATGTAACGACTGTAACCCCATCTAATAATCTCTTCTACCCCTTCCGTCCCAAGGCTGCAATGAGACAAAAGCGCACGTCTACGGTTGACATAGTTGTATGAATTGACCCCCTGTATTGAATATTGGCATTGCAGAGTGCAAGGGGCGCCTGCCAAGTGATCGTCAATAAGTGGGAGACCCATCAGCAGCCTCGCACCATGACCCCGACAGGTATAGAACCCCCCCCCACCACTGCCCCCCCGGATCAGGTGCACGCGTGACTTTGGTTTGGTTTTGGCGTGCGAAAGCTAGGGAGCCCTTTTCAGCACTCCCACTTCCCTTTTTTTCGGAGGCAGGAGACCGCCTCTGTCGCCGAGCGGTCAGATCTTAGAAGGGATCTCAGGAAAGGACTTCTCAACGTAAACCTCTTTTTTTTTTGGCGTTTCATTGTTTTGCCTCAACTCTCGACTGACGAGATCGGGGGTCAGGGAGGGCTTGTGTTGTTTTTCCAAGGCTGGATCATGTAGAGACGCAGGAGGAAACGCTGGTGTAAACTGGCCATTGTTAAGCCTATATTTGGCCAGTTTTCTAAGAACGCAGCTTAATTGTTTGACATTGTCCATGTCGGAGATGCGAGTCGGCCCTACGATTTCTGTTCGCCTCGCCCCTCTTTTGATGCTCCTGGAGAAAACTGCCTAGGCCGTTCGTCTGGGCTCACTTGTGTTGGATGACACGTCCAACACAAGTGAGCCCAGACGAAAAGATGCAGCCGCGGGTGACCCCTTGTTTGTAACGGAATGGACGTCAGCGGCTCGCCAAATTGCCCAATTTCTGAACAAACATGAGAACGTGAGAGAAGGGGGTGAGGTGCACAAAACTCCTGGCTGGTGAGCGTCTCGACATGGACGATCTCGACAAGCGACCTGGTGTCTCAACAAACCGGCCGGACGCTTTAGGTTATGTCAGAAGAAGCTCTGTAAACATGACGACAAACCTGAAAACACACATTGTTCCCAGACCCACATTGTGCCAGCCTCAGCCACACCAACGCAACAAAATCCTCCCTTTTTGTGGTTAGTTTTGGCTGCATTCCGTCTGCTTGTCCATCTCGCGTAACCACCTTTTGCTAATAACCGGAAAACCTTTTGTCGAAACATCTTAGATATGTATGCATTATAAAAAGAATGTTGTTTGCTTTGATTTTGATAGCGTTTGCTTTGTTTACCAAAGGTAAGGTCGCCTGATCCCCTTTTGACATTAACATATTGAAATGTTTTCCGCCTCTGATGGAAACACCGGTCATCGATGTCAGGCCATCCTTAAAAATATTTCGGTTTGCCGTAACCCGACCGACCCTGTCAATTTAGGACCGACCCAAATATTTATATTTTTTCCCTTTTATTCCGACCGACTTGCCGGTTGTAAACTTGCGGTGTAGGGGGAAAAGGGGTAGTTCGGAATTTTGGAAATAGGACCTAAATTCCAAGTAAGCCAGTGTGTTATTTATCATTGGAGACGTTTTCAGCAAATTTCATTCAGTCCTTCTAGTTGCAGAATTTGCTGGTCTTACCCACTCCACAGTGCACCCGAGGCAAATAAACAAATAAACCCGAGGCAAATAAACGCCAGACTACCGATGTAAATGTCTGTGTTGATAAAATAATATTAGAAATAAAGCTGACCTCGCATCGCATAAATCATCGCATCTTGAGGGACTAGTTTCTGCCGGTAACCTAGGTAATATCAGTCCGCCGCTGCCGTAGCCTACTACCAGGAAGTATAACGCTGCAGCTGAGACACAAGTCCCTCAAAATGCAACGCCATGCAAGGTTGGTTTTATTTCTAGCAGTATTCTGTGAACACAGACATTTACGATCGATAGGGTTCAGGCACCGTAGCAATACATTTAAAAAATGCATTGAAATATCTCGACACCGCTATAACGTGGCACGAAGCTCTGGAAGAACTGTGCCCAGATCTTTACCCATCCCTTCTCCCCTCGAGTCTTACAGTGACCGTGTCGACTGATGTCAAGGAGACCACTAAACCTTCACGGGTTGGAGACCCAGTCAGTGACTGGGTATAGACCTACCTACCGACCCTTTTTTTTTGGGTTGTTACTGCAAACAGAAATATTTTTAAGGATAGCCTTAGCTGTTGTCTGTGACCACTTCTCACTGCCCCTTCTGACGCCCCCTGCTTGTTTTATTGCAGAGTCTCACGTGAATAACGACGACGGCCAATTTGGTACTCACGGTAAGACACGCCCCTTGTTTTGTTTTGACCTTGCGTCGACAAAGTGCCCACGCGGTGCGTTGCTCATTACACTAGTGAAGGGTCTGCTCCTTTTATGTAGACCTTTTGTGAGACTTAACGAGTACAGATAAGTCAACGTGAACGCAGTCTTATGACGCCAGCGTGGGGCCTTCTACGCGTGTCTGTCCCATCCCCTGTATCATCTGTATCATCTGTGCCATCCCCTGTATCATCCCCTGTATCATCTGTCCCATCCCCTGTGTCATCTGTATCATCTGTCCCATCCCCTGTATCACCTGTATCACCTGTATCATCTGTATCATCTGTCCCATCCCCTCTGCGGTCGGCCGTGCTGGCTTCCCGGCTCCCCCCGCCCCCCGCCCCACCCGTGATAACCGTGTTCCCCGCTCTGCCCCAGGCGGGGTGGACTGCGTGGACTCTGGGTGGCTGACGTGCCAGGCGGAGGTCCGCCTCCGTCTCCACTACTCCAAGAGCGCCGCCGTGTCCATCACCAAGAAGAAATTTAAGAAGTCCCGCTTTAGGTAGGCACGGGCCCGACCCGGAGACAGCGATGCACCTTGTCCATCGCGCATGGATGGGATGAATTTTACATTTTACTTACAGTAATTCCATTGCAGATATTCAACATTCAGCAGATATTCCCCCCCCCCCCCACAGGATCAAGCTGAACTTGGTGGGCTACGAGGAGGAGGACGAAGAGGAGGAGGAGGAGGAGGATGGGATGGGGCAGGAGGAGGCCCAGGCGCCCACGAGCCCCTTGTCTCTGCAGAAGATGAACACCACCACCCTGGAGATCAGCATGATCAGCAGCGACGGCTACAAGTCTCGCCACTCGCAGCCCGACTGCGGCTACCCGCTGGAGCCCTCGCGGTGGACCGAGTACACCATCCAGACCATGGACCCCGACAACCTGGAGCTCACCTTTGAGTTCTTTGAGGTGAGGCCGGCCCCCACGGCCTCCCATTAGTGACTCTGCACTCCGCTTGCCCAAACTTGTGTTGCACGACATTTGGTCGATGTTGGCGATGGAGCGATGTCAATTCAGATTTCATGATTTAGGGATCTCATTCGCTTTACATCAAAGCATCCGATATAAAAAAATGTGATCTGGGTGGTGCAGGTTAGCTAGCAAGATGCCTTAGCTCTACCTGCTCCTTGACGACATGTGTCTAAATGAAGGCTTGGGATAACAGGCATCTGCCGAAACAGTAAATGGTCGCTTTTCAAGCCACACACTTGATTTTCTGGTTTCTGGTGCAAATGGCCGTCGTGTCCTGGCTCCTTTTTCAGGAGGACCTGGGTGAGCACGTGGTGCAGGGAGACACGCAGCCCGGCCACGTGGGCACGGCCTGCCTCCTCTCCTCCTCCTTCACGGAGAACGGAAAGGACGCCGGCGTCGTCACGCTGCCCATCATGGGCCGCAACTCCAGGCAGACCATCGGGAAGGTCAGAGGTCAGGACTCCCA
>OMKI01046227.1:2500-13711 GCA_900302315.1 Phycis blennoides
TATTCAAATTGGTTTTGTATGGTTTTACACATCCATGTGTTCTTGTTTCAGATGTTAGTTATTTGTTTAATTATAAGCTTTGAAAAAAGAAGGGAGGAAAGACGGAGAGAGAAAAGAAAGAATGTAAGAAAGAAAGATTGAAAGAAAGCTCAAACAACTTTTTTTTTTTGCATAATCACATCCCAAAAACAAGAAGAGTATAATTTCCTAATCATATTCTTAATATGGAATATGGAAGATCCCATTGGACGTCGACTCCATAGCTTCCAAAGTCATCATTAGTGAAGACTCCCATGTTTTGATGAAGAATTAATCTGGTTGGAACTACATCATTCACACGTCTCCCTGGTCTGTGTGCACGCCCTGCCAACACCGCATACATTTAACATGTTTGTGGAACGAATCCACCTGATCATCAAACTGGGACTGCAAGTTAACTTAATGTATAGTTGTGGTAACCCTGCTTATATAGCAGCGGTGGGCAACAATCTCTTCCAGGGGTGGTATCTCAAATGTAACCAAACATGGATGGATGGATGGATGGATTAAGGTCGCTGGTGAATGGAGCTCGGGTGTGGATGTAATGCACGTCATAAGTTGCTTGGACAAGAGTGTCTGTAAATGTCACGTATACGTGATGAACTACAAACATGGCCGCGTTAGTTTGTCGTAGGAGCCGACGGCTGCTGTGGCGTGGTGTGTGAGCATTCGGCCTTTGAAGGGATTGTCCTTGTGCAGTGCATAGAGTACCTCCTCAAATTCATGTAAGTACAACGCTCAGCCATTCATCGCTATTTACTAGGAAGTCATTTAGCAGAGGCTTTTACCTGAAGCTGGTCGGCATCTTGCTGAACATGGGTTTAGTGCGTCTACATGTGCATGGACACGGGGGATCGAACCCAGAACCTTTCACTTGGGAACCGGCCTCCCTCGGGCCCTGAACACGCCTGGTTCTGTGTGAGTGCAGGACAGGCAGCCCGTCCAGACTGGTGAGGGCGGCTAGCATGAGTGAGCTGCCAGCGCCACGCAGGCTACGGTGGAAATGCACCCCGGAGATCCACGGGCACCTCTCGTCTTCTGCAGAGAGACTCAGCAGGTCTGCTCTCACGGCTTCCTCAACCGAGTCTGTCTTTGTTCCGTCTCGCTTTGTCGAATACCCCATTCTGATTGGTCAGTCACGGAATTGTACGGTCTGTTATTTTTGTACAGCAGACCGCTGCAATGTGTGACAGACTGTCGCTATGGACACAGTTGTAACAATATCTAAGGGACATTTAAAAAAAATATATTTTAAAATCATCAATAAAATCACATTTTGTGTAATAAGCAGAATAATGTACAGCGATGGTCATTACTGTCAACCATCATCATCATCCCTCACTTATTTCCTCTCTTCATCTCTCCATCTCTCCATCTCTTCCTCTCTCCATCTCTCCATCTCTTCCTCTCTCCATCTCTCCATCTCTTCCTCTCTCCATCTCTCCATCTCTCCATCTCTCCATCTCTTCCTCTCTCCATCCCCTGCACCGTTGATGATCCCGGCGTTCCTTCTGGGTGCGTCCAGGCAGGCGAGGAACCTGGACATGGACGTCCACAAGTTCCACGCGTACGGCAAGGACTTCATCAAGCAGCAGAGGATGAGCCCGGACGCCTTCATCCAGGTGGCCCTGCAGCTGGCCCACCACAAGTAAGACCCCGCCGGGCCCAGAGACAGACACAGGCAGGCCCCCCGAGCCTCGAGACACCCTCCGCACCACAGAGCGCTTCACAGAGGCTGTCGTCCCACCCTATAGGTGTCACGGGCGCCTGGTGGCCACCTACGAGAGCGCGTCCGTACGGCGCTTCCGGGACGGGCGGGTGGACAACATCCGCTCGGCCACGGCCGAGGCCCAGGACTTCGTCACGGTGATGTCCGACGTGAAGTCGAGTGTAAGGCGGCGCTCGCAAACTCACCGCTGTCGTCGCGTGTGGTCAGGGTTCTGCTGGTCAACGAGACACGTGATCCCTGTCCTGAATGATCAGCTCATAGAAATAGTTCATCATCAGCTCAGGGGGAATTCATCAACATATGGTGTAAATAATAATAATAATACCAGGTATTTGTATGAAAGATGCTCAGACACAAACTGGCCTCATAATACATGACTATGGGAAGCGAGGTGTCCCCTAAAGGATAACCTAAAGGAGCTCAGAATGCCTCAGACATTGCCGCAGCCAAACGGGCTCCGGCACCCAAAGGTGAAGGAGATCAACAGCTTAACGAGGCTCATCAGCTCTATGCGCCCCCTGCTGTTGCCCTCACGTAACTACACAAACGTACCACTGGCGTTAGGGTGGCGTTGTCTTCATAAAACACAAGAGCACACAAACTGATGCAAATTGCAACAAACATTTAAACAGAGATAAGAGATGATAAAATATTGAACGAAAGTATCAGAAAGACCACACGCTAGGCCATTCAGCGTAGAACATTGCTCTGGTACTGAATAGAACGTAAAGCTGGTAATGCACAGTGTTCCATTGGTCACACCATCATATCAATAACAATACTATTCATAACATTTCCATTTCCAGGATACAGAGAAAATGGACAGCTTACGAGGGGCAATCAATGCACAGACAAAGTACACGGTTCTGGTAAGAAGAATGTTCCTGCCATGCAGAACTATGGTGTTCAACGACAACAGACCCTGACAGAAAGCTCTCCTCACTCATTACAGGCAATCACTGGGAAGGGGATTGACAATCACTTACTGGGACTCCGTGAAATAGCACAAGACCTGAAGCTGGAGAAACCAGAGATATTCAAAGACGAAGCCTTTCTGATCAGCAATCAATTCATTCTGTCTACAAGTCAGGTGTGCGCATTGCTGTTTAAAAAAAAAAAAGAAAAAATGCTGAAAATACACTTCATTCACATTTAGTCAAAGAAAATATCAGCACATACTGTTCCTAAAACATATGTAACAGCATGGCTTTATCAACTTATCTACCCCTGTCTACCTACGAACTATATCCAATTATACCATTGTATTAGTTTATGCCATAAATGCATTATCCTCCTGCCCTTTATGCCTGTGCCTTTCCCCTTACTCCCTCTGCATCCCAACGTTGTTATTTTTCCTCAGGGGATCAATAAAACCTGTCTAATCGGATTCCACCCAATAGAAACCTTTATATGTTATCATCCAAATGTTGTGTGTATTTTTCCATTCAAGACCTTTAGTGCCTCCCTGATACAGATCCCTCCGTCATGACGACAGAGGAATGCCTGACCCCCAGCTCTGTGCGTGACGCCCTACAGGTGCCCACCACCGTCCAGATGTTCTGCTGCTACGGGCCGGTGCTGCCCGACGGCTACGGCGCCTGCTACAACCCCCAGTCGGACCACGTCGTGTTCTGCGTGTCCAGTTTCAGGGACAGCCCCCGGACGTGCTCGGGGGACTTCGTCAGGTCTCTGGAGCAGGGTCTTCTGGAGATGAAGGACCTCTGCACACGACACAACGCCGGCCCGTCCAACGCTGGCCCGCCCACCGCCGGCCCGCCCAACGCCGGCCCGCCCAACGCCGGCCCGCCCAACGCCAACGGGAAGCCCCAAGGGAAGGCCAGTGAGAAACCCAACGGGAACCCTGAAGGGAAGGCCAGTGAGGAACCCAACGGGAACCCTGAAGGGAAGGCTAGTGAGGAACCCAACGGGAAGCCAAAAGAGGAAACCACGGAGAGGCCCATTCAAAGTCAAGCGACCAGGCTGGATGGCAAGAATCTGGGGGTTCTGGGGGTCGTCCAAAGACCTCCACCTCAGGTTTTAGTGAGCCAAGCAGCTGAGCAGAGCCAGGTGGATGTCCAGACCCAGACTCAGACCTCATCGCAAGGAGCCTCCAAAGAACGGAGGATTTAAAAAGTAAAAAGTAAGAGCGCTTTTCCGTAGAGGAACAATCATTCTTTGAACTTGTTAGTCATGGTGTTGTTTGTATGGAAAATAGTTAATTAGCTAATGTGTGGAAGAACATTGAGCTATCATTGTTCTTCTTAGATCTGCTATTTTAGCGTACACTGTGACCTTCACGTTACCAAGAGCACGTTTTTTCTTCCTTTTACAACTGCTCAATTATGTACTTCTTGCCATGTGTCTGTTTGCAGGTGAGGATATTAATACGAGTTTCAATACATTTGAGTGTTAAATTGCATCATCACAAAGGAGGCAGACCTGCTCACTGACCTGTTCTTCTGTAAACCAATCCTTGAAATGAGCTCGGGTCGAGCGTGCTGCACGTCTCGGTTCTGACCCGGTCTCAGAACGCATCAGCAGACGATGCTGTCAGACGCGCCGCCAACTCCTCCCAGCAGTCGTACTATCAACGCATTCCATCCAATCATCTCCAGCACTGTAGATTCTAAAGCCTCTCTTCTCCTCAGGTGTTGCTGGGTGACCAGACCACTGTGTTGGACCACATTGCAGACAGTGCTGTCCGACCCACTGTAATGTGACTGTGTGTGTGTGTTTGTGTGTATATATATATATATATATATATATACATACTATCAGCTGCCCATGTTGAGATCACAGGACTGTTTCTGCTCCCTTCCAACGTCAGTCAAGAATGAAAAGAAATCGACTGAAGCAATTCCTCTCCTCTTAAGATCCACTGCACTGTTCCAACCAAACAGGGATTAAGATCACCATTTCATTCAGATGAACCATAATGGTGAGTGAGTGAAACCAGAATCCCCTGTTGAAATGCTGTGCCACACGGCCTTAGTTGCTTGTTAAGTGATTGACAAAATGAAAGTCCCCAGAGACAGAAAATGGTAGCCGGCAGTTCTACAACGGTGTGACTTATTATCCCGGGCAGGGCAATATATAATGCCTCTGAAGGCATGCACAATGGGATAGGTGCAATGTTCCCCCTCCCTTACCGAATGGTTCGTCCCAGGATGAGTTATTTGACCACTGCAGGCAAATCATAGTTTCTTCACCAACTAACGATGGTGTTATGCAATCATTCAACCAAAATGGAGACTATACAGAGAGTACAATATGAAGGGTGGCCAGCAGCATGAAGCCTGCTGCTGCTATTGGTCCAAAAACACATAGTTAAAAGTTTGAGTATTACAAAAAACAGAAAGGACATGCGTCAAGTCTGTGATATAACATGTTGTGTTTCTCCTCTGGAGAATCTGGATGTGTTGTGTGTTTAGATGTTTGGCTACCCAAAAGAACCTTCTCTGTTTGTGACAATTTAAATGAAGGATGAATGTATGTCTGCACTTTCATAGGAAACGTTCTCAGTTATTTATTTTTGTATTAAGTTTGTTATTATTTGTATAACATTTTTTTTGTAATGTATGACTACAATATTTAATTTTGTATTATTATTACATGTATGTGTAGGATCACTTAATGTGTTACAAACATGATAAATAGAATTGCCAAACTGTGGTGTATTGAGTGGTGGCTGTCTCAGTATTGCCTTCATGTACAAAAGTGACCATAACATGACCGTTGTCTGTGGAGTCGACAAACCTGTCAATGTGATGGGTGTGATTGTGAAGGCTGTTATAAAGCAAAAGGGAAAATTACTATTTTAAAATATGACAATACACTGTAGTCTACATAGAAATGAAGTATAGTCTGTATACAGATTAAATATAATGGATATTAGGCCTATATACGTGTATTAGTTTTGTTATTGTCAAAACAAAAAAGGGTTTCGTTTTATTTATTTTTACATGCCATTGCTTTTACAGAATAACAAATGAAAAAAAACGAACTATGCTGTGATTTAAAATTATATCAAATAAAAGTGAATATTGTTGGCTATATTGTCTAAACGTAAAATATTAATGTCTCGATGTGTGTTGGATTGTACCAGATGAACATTGTTCATTTGAACTGTTGTGTAACAAAAAGCAATAAAAATCATTATTAATTAACAATTCACGATTCATTAACAATTCACTGAGGGATATTGTGACAACATACACGGAGCTGGAGTGCGTGGTCTCTGGGCTCAGAAAGATGATCCTGAGCTATTGCGCAGATTATAGGCTACTTTCTGTTACGTATGAATGACGGAGTGTTGATCCATCATCGCAGCCGTTTAGAAGAGACAAGCCTGAATGAGTTCAAGCTGTGGTCGTTACGGTGTCTAAACAGGCTCACGATGAACATGCTCCTTCATACAAGCTTCACAGTGACGTCACACTGTAAACAAAGTCCACTTCCTTGGAGACGCGTCTGCTTGACCAACACATCCTCGGACTAGAAACAAGCAATCGAGTCTAATCAGCAAATGCCTACAAAGGCAACGGTCGTCGTGCGTTATGGTCCATACGAGTCATGTGGGCTCGTGGAATATCGCACGTTCCGCCTGGAAGGACTGCTGTGTAAGTATTAACATGGTAAAAAGACAAATCGCCATCAATGCGTTTGACTATAGGCTAGTGGTCTACCTACCCTGACTTTCCGTGTGTCTGACCGCCTGGCCCAAGCCATCCTTGGAGCGCACGGGCACAGCTGCGTCCTCGAGGAAAGCAGCGACTGGAACACCGTGGAGCTGCTGGTGAGCGGGGAGCGCGCGTTCACCTGCTGCGTAAAGCACCTGCAGTTTGGTGAGTTCATAAGTCTGCACGTCCCCGTGACATCAATCATAAGTCATAATAAGTCATATTAGGCCCACGTAATGGACAATAGGCCTACATATCAAACGTACTAAACCTTGAAAACAGAAGAGCATCTTCAAAGAGTCCACCACTTCTACTAAAGCGGTATGGAACTAATTGTGTGCACAGTATATAGTATAGTTATCAATGAATGATGCATGCGTCTTCACTACCAAGGTGGAGACGGCACGCTGGACCCCCTCTGCCATGAAGCCGTCATTGCTGTGGAAAATGCTTGCTGACGTAATAATTCGATCTGGGAATGAAGTCCATGCAACCACCCAATAGCAACATCGAATGCCATCTTGCTTGCTTTTACCATGGACATTGCAATGTTACTTTCTGAACTTTATTATGTATATACTATATTATTTATTATAAGCCAATGGTTAATCTAGCAATTGAAATGCTTGAAACTTGTTCTGGTGACTTTCTTACTGTATTAGCCGCAATGAAATGTTTTACCTTCTTATGACAAATGTACTCTTTGTAAGTCGCTTTGGATAAAAGCATCTGCTAAATGCCCTTAAATGTAATGTAAATGTAAGCCTACACAAATAAAAAGTCTTAACACAGATGCAATATAGTCAAGTATTTATTGTAGTTTCGTTCAAGTTGTCCTAAAATACGACTACAAAATATTTAGAATTTTCCATTTCTATAATCCTCCGTACACTTTCCATCATACGTAAAGAACCACAGAACACTTTTTTACCCTTAAACACAATAAACATATATTTTTTTATACGCAACTACAAAAATATGTCTAGAACCCGAAGTTTTGTGCTTCCTTCTCAGTGCTAAGGTTTAGCTCACCAGGACACGCTCAGTGCCTTCACGGTTTATATTTTATATTTTGTTTTTTACCTGACATGACAACCATCCAAACATCCAACACACAGACATGCATGGCGTGTGTGTGTCTGTGTTCCGGACAAAGCATGCAGGCCCCACCCATCTCTCCCTGCCAGCTGGCTCCCGTCTCCCGGTGCAGTCAGGTGTGACTCAACTCAACGATCACTCAACATGCCGATGACACAATGATATCAAAGTAAAGACATGCACACACTCGCGCACACACACACACACTTGGCGTTTTTTAAAAGACATCTTCATACATTCAGTGTTGTCGACGGCTGTGCGAGGACACTGGTGACAGGCGTCTGGTTTGTGCGTTTTGTAGCTCCTACTGCTAACGGTCTGTCTCTCTAACCCACAGGAAACACTGCTACACTGTTACACTGTTACACTGAGGATCTCTACAGGCTGTACGTCCAGGCTTTGTGTGCGTGCTACAGTGTCAGCTAGCGCTATTGCATAAAGCGGTCTAGAATGTGGAAAGCTACTCGAAGGAACGTGGCAGGAAGTTAAAGGAATACACCACATAAAAAAAAACCAAACAAATTAAAGATAATTACTTAATTCATTATTCACCCTTCATAGCCTGGGAACGCCAGAAGGAAAAAGTTGCACTCTCATAATTAGACTTTTTTTTTTTTTCCATGTGGTGCATTGCTTTAATCATTAGAAAGTGCTGCATAGACATCCACTAAGTACCTCATCACAGAGCTCTCGTCTTCACATGCCATAGTCCACCACAGTGACATCAGGATGAAGACCCCACGGATCTACCCTGTTCTCCTCCAGGTTCTCCTAGAAGTTCCTTCCCTGGAAGACGTTGAGGCTGAACGCGGCGTCCAGGAACCTCCTCAGCTCGTGGAGGTGCGTGGACTTGTTGCCCGTAGCCGGAGCGGCTGCAGGGTCACGACCCACGTACCTGAAGGTCAACAGCGAGGAACGCACGTTTCACACTGTAGCCAATCACGGGCCGCCCGGACGGAGCAGCCCACCTCCATTACAGCCAATCACATGGCAGGGGGATGAAGCCTTGAAAAAAAAGTGTATTTAGATTTTTTTTGGGATGGATATGCAAATGACTCACCAAATAGGTCTCTGATTGGCCACCACGGTGAGGAACCGTGGCCGGACGTAGTCATAGTAACCCATGTTCTTGTGTTCCTCCTGGCACCAGACCAGCTCAGCGCTGGAGAACCGCTCCAGCTCCGTCCTGACCAGGTCGAAGGGGAACGGAGAGATCTGGAAGGGAGACGCCCAGACGGCGAGGGAGAAACAAGCCAGGTTTCTGTCGTGTTCTTAGGGTCAGCGTTTGAACTGGAACAAACGGGACACAGTCACCCGACACCCCATTTCAGAGCACACTGAAATAAACAAACACAACCCAATCAGAATTCGTTCTAAACGCTACCCCGGGGACGAGGAAATGGAAGGCAGAACTAAAAAATAATGCATTGGTCTCCAAATATCTTAGAAGAGTTTCCCCACCCAATGAGCCAACATGGCCCAAGGTGAATGAGGTCCATGGTAAAGCCTTGAAGAAGAGATGTTCAGAAACCTGCTCCAGGCGGATGAGGGCCACCTCCCGCTCCAGGCTGAGAGCCTTCCTCTCACGGGCCAGCTCGTAGTACACCTTCCCCGTGCAGAAGATGACCCTCTGCACCTGCTGGGGTCGGTCCGTCGCCGGCCCCTGGTCTGGAATCAGCCTCCTGAACCGCGTCCCTGGACACGCCCACGGGTCCAGCGTTGGGAGGGTTTCATGAGAAGATGAGATGTACTTTGTTACTCCCAGACGCGTTGGGAGGGTTTCATGAGAAGATGAGATGTACTTTGTTACTCCCAGACGCGTTGGGAGGGTTTCATGAGAAGATGAGATGTACTTTGTTACTCCCAGACACGTTGGGAGGGTTTCATGAGAAGATGAGATGTACTATTACTCCCAGACGCGTTGGGAGGGTTTCATGAGAAGATGAGATGTACTTTGTTACTCCCAGACGCGTTGGGAGGGTTTCATGAGAAGATGAGATGTACTTTGTTACTCCCAGACGGGGCAGAGAGCTCCAGACAGCGAGTGTGAGAATTCAAAAATGAGATGAAAAATAGGGTAACAAAAAGTGAAGCCTGCTTTACATTTCCTAACACAGTCCTGCACCTGTTGCTGCGGCACCCACATCTCCCATCTGGGATCAAAACGTACTTGGTAACATCTTATCTTACAACAAATATACTGAAAATACAACTCTATACACATAATAATAGTAGTATAAATGTAGATGCAAGTGTATAGACAGCAAAGTAGACATTATTGACAGTACATGCTAGCTCAGTGAAACTAGGACATACTTTGTGTACACAAGGCTAACGTGATAAAAGTGGTACCTTCGGAGAGCTCATCAAAACTTGACCTGGCGTCAGGGTGTCTCAGCAGAGACTTCGGGGTGAAGACGATCAACTGGGGAAGTCGGAGCAGAACGTTCAGTTTGATTCCTCAGATTCTGTGCGCTTTGTGCTTTTGGGAGAAACGTCCCCAAGAGATGAGGGGGGGGGGAAAGTTTTCTTGCTTTCATTTCTTTGTCTAATTTGTCTCTTCAACGGCGCACACGTCCACGCTGGGGAAAACACTGTTTTTTGTTAACCCCCCAAATAAATAAATAAAAACACTTTGCGGCTCAGTCAACCGTAGTTTCAGAATCTCTCTCGTAGAAAAACAAACAATATTATCCCCAATTGACTCCTCTCGCTAATTTGCTCAGGAAGACATTTTCTCACGCTCGGCAAAGCGCTGCATTCAGAGACAACAGGGGACACTTAACACACTCACTGTGACCAGCGATGGAAAGCAGGGAAATATCATCCTCAATTACAACTTTTAAGAACAACTTCCCGATACACGTGAGCAGTAGAACTGAGGTGAAGATGAGTCATTCGCGTTGAACGCCAAACCTCTCTATGTTGTTCTCTAAAGCCTGAGATCAAAAAGAGAAGTCATGTCACGGTACGCAATGGTGAACCTAGCAATTGAGATGCTTGAAACTTGTTCCGGTGACTTTCTTACTGTATTAACAGCAGTGAAATGTTTCACCTTCTTCTGACAAATGTACTCTTTGTAAGTCGCTTTGGATAAAAGCGTCTGCTAAATGCCCTAAATGTAAACCTAAACGTACATGTAAATGTAAATGGTACGCGACTTTGGAGAGAAGTATCTGTAAGATACCTGCACCGTAAAAGAACAAAAACAACGAGATGGAAATCATTGCTACACATAAGTTAACACTGACGACAACAACAGTCGTACATTTGAAAGTAGACATGGCGAAGCTGGAGGAAACGTGACGTTTGACCAAACGGTCGACTGAAGCGAGTTCCTGCACTCCGTACCGGCTTCCTGAAGGGCAGCAGGACGTGTCTCCTCAGCATGTGGCAGTAGTTAGCGGGCGTGGAGCAGTTCACCACCACCCAGTTAGAGTCAAACAGCTGGTGGACCTCAAAGTCTCCACTGAACTCCTTCAAAGAACAACCAACAACAGGACTGGTTACAGACACACTGATGGTGTGTGTGTGTGTGTGTGTGTGTGTGTGTGTGTGTGTGTGTGTGTAGGTATTAATTTATGTGTGTGTGTGTGATGATATTTTCGTAAAGAGGGGGTGATGATGAGCAGTGCCAGGACATCACACACATGCAACCCCCCCCCC
>OMKI01046228.1:0-13535 GCA_900302315.1 Phycis blennoides
AAATAAAGAGGGATAGAGAGATGCAGAATTAGAGATGAAGAAAGAGAGAGAGAGGCCGGGGGAGTCAGAGAGATGTAGAATTAGAGAGAGATAAAGAAAGAGAGACAGAGAGAGAGAGAGAGAGAGATAGATGGGGAGAGATTAGTATGATGTCATACAGAGCAGGCCTGGCCATGGCCTCATCAATTAATCACAAAACACATCCTGGCTCTCACACACACACAGACACACACACACACACACGCGCACACACACACACACACATGCACGCACACAGACACATGCACACACACACACACACACACACACGCATGCATGCACGCACACACACACACAATACACAGACAGTCAAGGGCCAATTAACATTGATTATGTATTAAAGGAAAAAATAAGGAAACATTCCTGTGTGTGTGATTCTGTGAGTGTGTGTGGGTGTGTGGGTGTGTCTGTGTATGTGCATGGGTGCATGCCTGTGTTTGCATGCGTGTGTGCTCCCGTCTCACAGCCCACTCTCATCAATCCCTCCCTCCAATCCAGCCAATGAGCAGGGGTTTCTCATCACCACAGCAACCACATTCCCCCCACCCTCTGGGGAGCAGAGTCCAGAGTGGAATGTGTTTCCTTTCTGAGAAGAGAGAAGAGGACCTTTTTCGGTCTTTATTTGTCATTCTCAGATATGGGAATGAAATTTGTTCTCTGCATTCGACCCATCCTATGGTACATAGGGGAAGTGGCTGCATAGCTGCTATGTTCAGCGCCCGGGGAGCAAGTAGGGGTTCAGTGTCTTGCTCAAGGACACTTCGACATGCAGACAGTTTGGAAGTGAGGCTCGCGGGGATTGAACCTCCGACCCTACGGTTAGTGGACGACCCACTCTGTCCACCAGCTCTACCCACTGAGCTACTGCCGCCATATCATACATGGATGGGTTTCTTCAACTCAAAAACATGTAAAACATCTATTCATAAGAGGGAACCATAATCTATATGGAGCATTGTTGAAGGAAAATGTGTGTGTGTCTGTGTGTGTGTCTGTGTGTGTGTGTGTGTGTGGTTGCGTGTGTGTGTGTGTGTGTGTGTGTGTGTGTGTGTGTGTGTGTGTGTGTGTGTGTGCGTGTGTGCGTGTGCCTGTGGGGTTGAAGATGATTAGAGTTAGCTTGTGGCGCGACGGTATATTGTGATGCTAGCTGGGTAAGCTAGTACAAGCCCTTTTACAAATTTGTTATCAGTACCGAGGGGAATTACTGAGTTTTGTTTTTGTAATTATTACAAATCTGAAGCTTTTACTGTGGCAGTTAAAGAATCTTTAAATAATCGTTATTCCTAATTCTCTTAATCTAAGATAATCATTTAACCCACAAAAGATGTGTTCTATCAAGGATAAAATATGCAAATGTGTTTGATATTAGTGAAAAACTGTTCTAACACAATCAGCTTTCAGCTGGTAATTACACTTAACAGCAAATATAAATAAGTTGTAAGCTTGTGATCTTATTCACAGTCATTAATCGATATTATTGGAAGCAAATATATAATATATATTAATCATGAAAGAACTGATAAATGCAATTATGCATTACTGCTTTTGACACTCAGTAATGCACAATCAAATACCAATAACCAGGTAGAACCGCAGCCTCTGCCTCCTCATGAAAGAACGTCTCAAACCATCCTGGAAACCAGAGATGAGATGTGAACTAGCAACAGTGCCCAGACAGCAGCCACTACTGTCTCTGAACATAACGCTCACAACGTCCTCCTCGCGTTCCCCCCCCAGCCGAGGTGAACGAAGCGCTACAGAGACCCAACGCCTCGCTACAGAGACCCAACGCCTCGCTACAGAGACCCAACGCCTCGCTACAAAGACCCAACGCCTCGCTACAGAGACCCAACGCCTCGCTACAGAGACCCAACGCCTCGCTACAGAGACCCAACGCCTCGCTACAAAGACCCAACGCCTCGCTACAGAGACCCAACGCCTCGCTACAAAGACCCAACGCCTCGCTACAAAGACCCAACGCCTCGCTACAGAGACCCAACGCCTCGCTACAAAGACCCAACGCCTCGCTACAGAGACCCAATGCCTTGCTCCTAATCTGATTCAGGGGAAGGAGATAGGGGAGGGGGGGGCAGGGTTAATCAGATTCCCAGCGCACACACACTTCCCCTGGACCAGCCAGGGGCCCACAGTCTGGTAATCAGATTGAGAGGGCAGGGGGGAGCACCGTGGAAGACGCAGCAACAAGCATCAGAACACAGCCCAGCTGGTGACCTGGGCTGGGAGCTCGTAGGCGGGGGGGCGGTCCTTGAGGCAGGATGCACCCCAGCATCCAGGGCTGTCTGGGTCCCAGACGGCAGCCTGTCTGAGCGCCGGACACGCAGACCGCAGTAATCTGATAGGATAGCGGAGCAGGGGTGTGGTTGGTGGAGTTAAGCTAAGGAGGGAGGGAGCAGCCAGTAAATGGAGAGGAGAATACACAACATATCTAAAGTGATAAAGGGGCATTTATCAGACGCTTTTGTCCAAAGCGACTTACAATCAGTACATTTGTGGGGTTCGACATGTGGAGGGGGATCAACGGGATCGAACCGCCGACCCTTTGGTTTGTGGACGACCGGCTCTGTCCACCCGCTCTACCCACTGAGCTACTGCCCCCCCACAAACACACTACAGACACACACACACTACATACAGTGTTGTTTCTATGTGGAAAACAGTATCAAATGGCCATTAATGTAGTGCTGCAATTCGGTCATCCCACCAGCAGGTGTCGCTGGACGGTCGTCACTATGTGAACCGGCCGTGGAGGACAAAGAAGACGGCAGCCGTAACTTTCAGAACGGCTTCGGGCCACCTGGTGACGTCATAACTGCAGTGACACATAACTTGATGTTCGTAGTCAAACAAAAGCTGTCTTTGTGAAACTTTAACGTTTCTTCTAAATGAACAATCACACTTCGTTGATAGCCTAATCAGGTAAGACATTGACTTATTTAGTTATTAATACTATATAGTATTGTGTCCCAAGTTATCCTCCACGTTTGGTATCTAGTTTTGTTTGGGCCTTTAATTGTAAAAAGACTGTATTAAGATGATTTGCGGGTTATGGCTATCAGAAATGCTGAAATGATAATGAACTCTAACTATCCTAATGTCTGCGTTCTTGTACCTGCTCTGTGCACTACATTACAACCACTTTCACCAGTTGTTACTCTCTAAAGTGTGACTTTATCTTAAGTTGTGACTATTTGGCGGACCACAGAAAGAGGTTGAAGTGATGGGTGGGCGAGCCCAGCGACAGATCATACACTTAGTCTTATTCTGGGCCAGGGAAAGCTCTACACACACACACACACACACACACACACACACACACACACACACTCTGTGTGGTTCCAAATAAGGTCAATCGGAGGGAGCAGCATGTGTGTTACTGTTGTTGTTTACTGCTGTTGTTTACTGCAGCAGGGTGGATGTTTCCATGCAGGAGAAGTAGAGCACATGACATGTTGTTGTTTGGCTTCACGAGCATTAAGAATACAAACAAACAGCAGAATAAACACGGAGGAATGCACTTGGACCGATGCTTATTTATGTCATTAATGAATTAAATATCAAGGCCTACTTCTGCTGAGGGAACACTTTTATCTGACGTGACCCAACATGGATGACAGAGACGGGCCAGCAGGCCTTGGGCTTGCTGCAGGATGTCTACGGGGCAGGCCGCGGACATCGCGGATCGAACCCAGGTCCTTTCCGCCGGGAGTCGAACCCGTGATCCGGTGGCGCGCGTTAAGGGGGCAGCGGGTGCTCCGTGTCATTCTGCGACACGAGGGTGACGGTGTGGCAGAGCTAACGGGAACACTGGGTTTGTGGGCCACGGGGGCGCGAGGTTCCGAGTAAAGAACCCACCCGCGGTTCTGGTGGTGCTTCGCACTTTCAAGGCAATTATCTCATCGTTGCTCTAGAAACGAGGTGCCGGGGTCTCGGGTGGGACGCTCTACATCTGCATGACCACCGGGAAACCACAAGGCGGTTTCAGTTCCCCCCCCACACACACACACACACACACACACACACACAAACACACGCTGACATTAAGACACACACGCACATGTATATACACACACGCACATACACACGCACACTCTCACATTCATACACAGACACACAAACACTCACACATAACCAGACATTGGCATGCACTCACATTCACACGTACACATGCATGCACACACATGTGCACATTCACTCACTCACACACACACACACACACACACACACACACACACACACACACTCGCGCGATCTGTGCCCGTTCTCTGAGCAGTTGTGACAAGCAGGCATCGCGTGATGGTGCCTGAAACTTGAGAAGAGGAAGTGTGAGAGTGTGAGAGACAGCATGGCCGTTCTGTGGAACAGGGGATGACATCATCAAAATGCACAAACACACACACACACACACACACAAAGCCCTCCCTAGTCAGGAAGCGGAATGCCTCTAGGGAGTAGTGGAGTTCAGGTGGGAGAGGGGGTGAGAGAAGGGGTGAGAGAGGGGGTGAGAGAGAGGTGCGAGACCCAACACAGGGCGTCACGTTGTGGACATACTGCGCTGTGATTGGCTCAGCCGGATGCTAAGTCTGCGGCTGCAAAGTGCTTTTTTCTGACTGGACCTCCACAGTGGAAATGTGCTCAGACCATGGTGGTGGATGCATTTGAAAAACGGTATTTAAATGTGAATGTAATGTCTTTGAAGTGTAGATTTACTCTAAATGGTCTCTATGGCCATGATGGTGTTGAGCGAACACACTCTGACTCTGACTGAGGATGAACATGTATTGAGGACATTGGGGCAGGAACACCAGTCTAGTGGTGAGGGTGTTTGACTCCCAGCCAGAAGGTACTGGGTTTAAACCCCAAACGTCTGCAGTCTACCTGGACGCTTTCTTGAGCAGGATTACCCTACCTGCTCCTTAATGACATGCATCTCTAAACCCTCAACTTTCAAGTATGAGTCAAATGTCCCGGCACCAGACAGCTGACTAGCTCACCGCACCCCTCAGCCTCGGCAGCCGTGGATGAAGGTGAGACAAGGGGACCGGCACCCACCTCAGGGCAGATCTGCAGGGAGTTGTCCGGCATGCTGAGCCTGCGCACGAAGCCGCTGTTGCTGGTGAAGAAGCGCTCGGCGCCGCTGCCCCAGGTCCCGCTGATGGGCCGGCCCGTGTTGTAGAACATGAAGGTGTCGCTGCCGGAGGTGGCCGTCAGGCAGGTCTTGTAGCAGTAGGTCTTGGTCAGCGAGCCGTTCCCGCGCACCTCGATGTAGTGGGGCTCCACCTTGAGGTCCCGCCGGAGAACCACGTTGTTGTTGGGCTGCGGCCCCCCGGGACCCCCGGCGCCGCCGCCGCCGCCTCCGCTCACGCTGCTGTTCCCCCCGTCGGGCGGCGCCTTCTGGGACACGCAGCACGGGGAGCAGGAGCCGGGCCGGGTGCAGTAGGCGTGGCAACGCACGATGGCCAGCACCACCACGGTGACCAGGAACACGAAGGTGGTGGCGCTGAGGGCCACGATGAGGTACAGCGTGACGTTGGAGAACAGCAGCGTGCTGTGGGGCCGGATGATCCTCTTGGGGTCCGGGGTCTGCTTCTGCGGGCCCTCCGTCACCGCCACGTTGATGGTGGCGGTGGACGACAGCACGGGCTGCCCGTGGTCCCGCACCAGCACCGTCAGCGAGAAGGAGGTGGAGTTGTCCTCCAGCACCCGGCGGGTGGTGCGCACCTCGCCCGTGTGCTCGTGCACCTTGAACAGGTCGGGGTCCGTGGCCTGCTCCAGCACGTATACCAGCCAGGCGTTGGGCCCCGCGTCGGCGTCGTACGCCACCACCTTGGTGACCAGCGTGCCCGGCTCGGCGTTCCGCGGCACCGTCTGGATGGGCCGCGTGGCGTTGCCGCGCGGGTTGACGATCTGCGGCACGTGGTCGTTCTGGTCCATGACGTAGATGTAGACGGTGGCCACGCGGCTCAGCGGAGGGATGCCGCCGTCCTGCGCCTTCACCTGGAAGTGGAACTCGCGCAGCGACTCGTAGTCGAAGGCGCGCAGCGCGTAGGCCTCGCCCGAGTCCGCCTTCACCGACACGTAGGAGGTGACCGGGATGCCGTGGTTGTTGTCGTTGAGCACGGTGTAGGTGATGCGCGCGTTGTCCCTGACGTCGGCGTCCCGCGCCCGCACCGTGCACAGCGAGGCGCCCGGCGCGTTGTTCTCCGTCACGTACACCGTGTAGGACGTCTGCTCGAAGCGCGGCGGGTTGTCGTTGACGTCCGCCACGTCCACCTGGATGGTCTTCTGGGAGGACAGGGGTGGGCGGCCGCCGTCGGTGGCGCTGAGCGTGACGTTGTAGGCGTCGGTGGTCTCGCGGTCCAGGAAGGCCGAGGTCACCAGGGTGTAGTAGTTGCGGAAGGACTTGATCCGGAAGGGCAGCCCCGGCGGGATCTCCAGGCTCACCTGCTTATTGGCGCCCGAGTCCTGGTCCGTCACGCTGATCAGCGCCACTACGGTGTCGGCCCGGGCGTCCTCGCGCACCGGGCTGGAGAGGGAGGACAGCACGATCTCCGGCACGTTGTCGTTCACGTCCACCACCTCGATCACCACCTTGCAGTGGGCGGCCACGGCGCCCGGGCCCTTGTCCATGGCCTGGATGTACATCTCGTAGGAGTTGGTCTCCTCGTAGTCCACGTTGTTCCTCACCCGGATCTCCCCCGTGTGGGTGTCCATGGAGAACATCTGCCTCACCCTCTCGGGCGTGTAGCTACTGAAGGAGTAGTAGACCTCGCCGTTGGTGCCTTCGTCCAGATCCGTGGCGTTGAGCTTGATGACCAGCGTGTTTTTGGGCGAATTCT
The DNA here is from genome assembly GCA_900302315.1 of Phycis blennoides. Classification (NCBI taxonomy): domain Eukaryota; kingdom Metazoa; phylum Chordata; class Actinopteri; order Gadiformes; family Phycidae; genus Phycis; species Phycis blennoides. The sequence continues at coordinate 6,897 of OMKI01046228.1, forward strand.
CCAGCAGTTTCACTTTGTACACCGAGCTGTCGAACACGGGCACGTTGTCGTTCGCGTCGAGGACACGCACGTTAATGGTCGCCGAGCCCGTCCTCTCCGGCGAGCCGCCGTCCACAGCACTTAGTATTAATTGGTGGTAAGGCGTCTGCTCGCGGTCCAGAGGCTTTTTGAGCACCAGCTCGATGTGCTTGTTGTTGAGGGGGGGCTTGTTGGACACCAGCGCGAAGTGTTCGTTTGTGCTCAGCTGGTAGACGCGCAGGGAGTTCAACCCGATGTCCGAATCCTCTGCGTTCTCCACCGGGTAACGCGAACCCGGCAGCGCGGACTCGATGATCTCCAGTTGGTACTCGTCCCTGGGGAACTGCGGCGCATTGTCGTTCGCGTCCAGCACCTCGACCTCGACGTGGTGCACCTCGGAGGGGTTCTCGAGGAAAACCTCCAAATTGATAAGGCATGTGCTGGTCGAGTCGCACAGCGTCTCTCTGTCGATGCGCTCGTTGACGAACAGCTTTCCATTTTTGGAATTGACAATCACGTAGCGCTTACCGCTGTTGGAGGTTGCCTTCATCTTCCGGCCGGCGAGCTTCCTCATGTCCAGACCCAGGTCCTGCACCAGGTCCCCGACCAGCGCGCCATTCTCCACCTCTTCCGTCACCGTGTACCTCAGCTGTCCAAACGAAAGGCCACAACACAAGAAAAACACCAGAAAACAAAAAGGCACATGATATCCCATCCCGTCACACGTCCTCCCCGCCACGGCCATGGCGAGCTCGTCGTGGGGTGCGCGGACGGATTAAACGCAGCTCTCCGCCTTCTCTGCTTGCAGTATCTTGCATCCCACCACCGCATTAAAGTGGGCTCTCTGTTGCTCTCCGGTTACCGGCGGCTGCACGTCCATTCCGTCAACCATGCGGGGTGGCTCATTTCCAGTGCGCCCATGTTCTCTTTGTCTGTGATGATGCCGTGGTGGTGGTGGTGTGTGTGTGTGTGTGTGTGTGGTGTGTGTGTGTGTGTGTGTGTGTGTGTGTGTGTGTGTGTGTGTTTCCCGTATCCTCTGCTGGCTGCTGACGGGTGTGTTTCCTCCCATAGACTGTAGGATGATCCCACCCCGGCGCAGCCTCCCCTCCCCACCCTCTCATCCAAACGCTCCACCGCGACGTCGCGGCGCGCCAAACTATTGTGGTTTTTATTCGGCTCTGAAGGGACGGCAGGAGAGCATTACGCATCCGTACACCTTAATAGAAACAACGCCACGTAACAAGACGGTTGAGTGTGTGTTTGATTGATTGTGTTCTGCCCACCGGTGTACACATGTGTCGCATATGAAACGTGTTAACGTGCAACACAAGGGGGCACGGCTGTACCTTAAGATGTGGACGTGATAAGAAGTCCACCCGTGTGTACCGAGTCCGAATTCATTTAACTGTTGCTGTCAAAATAGACCGGTGGCCAGGTGGGCTATTAAAACGTTCAACAGCCTTCTGTGGAAAACTACGAGGCGACTGTCCCCAAAACATCTCAAACACAAGGGGTGGGCGTTATGTTGGAGAACGGTGGTCGTCCATTGTCTGAGCTGGGGAGGTGTGGGTTTTGTACCGCTGGTAGCGATTCGATGGCGCAACGTGGACGCAGGGGAGCTGGAGACGGGTTGGACATCATTACGCAGCGCAACGACTTTGCGCTGGCACCGACAACCCCTACCTTCCGCTGGCAGTGACCACTGTCAGCGGAAGAGAGCCCGACCTGTCAGCTCACATCAGCGTAGGACTGCATCTCGGATGCCCTTGGTGGACCCCGGCAGACGGCTCTTCTCCCTGGCTGTGGCCGGAGAGATAACGCTCATCGTTAGCGCACATGAACGCCTCCATAGCCCGTGTGCAGTATGTCTACACACTGGGGGGATGGAAGGGTAACAGCGTGCCATTCCATTGGTCTCCCGATAACAATGTTTGTATTAATTGCGTATTAGTAAATACCCAATTTAATTCACTTTCATTCATGATGCCAAGTTCGTTTTATTTGTCTCACATAAAGTATGTGACAACACAAAATACACAAAAAATAGAGTGAGCAGTGAAATAAAAGCGCATATGTGAGTGTGTGTGTGTGTGTGTGTGTGTGTGCGCGCGCTCGTGTGCGTGCGTGCGTGTGTGTGTGCGTTTTAAATTAAATTCCAAATCCCGTCTACGACCATATATTGGTAATATTATTATTATAAGGTGGTTTATATTATAAACCATACTTTACCAGCATAAACGACACCTGAATCGGATGCAACAGTTTCTATGGTAGTTTGTCAAGTCAAACACGGCGCTGTGTGCTGCGCCGCCGTGTGAAACAGCGTCACTGCGGCTGCAGTGGGGGACCCGAGAGGTTTGCATAGCACAGGGCAAAGGGTCACAACAGCTGCCTGGAGCAGGGCATGCTGGGAGAATGAGTTCAATAGACGGCAGCCATAACGGACCCTGTAGGTGTAGGATAATTCATGTTCCCGATGATGAAGTGTAATAGTCTCATTTGAACGATGATAACAGTTTCTAACATTATAATAACATTATTATTGCTGTTATTATTAGCCTATTACTACTTTAGCTTTTTTGTCCCATTGTTAATAATAATCATGGCAGGAGTAAACTACAAACAAATACAAGTGTTTTACACATCATTCAACAATTGTAAACCAATGATCCATCCTCTCGAATTTGTTTGTGACTATGGGTTGATAATAAATCATCTTTACGTCATCTGACACGCTACATAGTTCGGTATAGTTCACTATCATTTGGGGGGGTGTCTGGGGGGCACACCCCCCTCCATAAAGAAATTTGATTTTCCAGCCCCACTAAATCTGACACATCCAGATTCAGAGGACTTTATTAATCCCCGGTAGAAATTGTTTAATCCCTGGAGGGGAATTATTCACAGGCTGTCTTTATGAACCGGAATACGTCTATAATCCAGGAACTTTTTATCATCGGGACAAGTTGCAAATGTTTGCGGTGGAAATACTGACAGAGCTGTTCTATAACAAGGTGTTGACAAGTCATTTGAAAAACCTCTAGTGACTTCACATGTGTCCACCCAGACGCATGATGGTCAGCCTCCCAGACCCGCCCCCTGGACTGTACCAACTGGTAGTGCTGATCTATCACTCCCACTTGTCACTACCGGTTGATTTTCAAATGGCTTGTGATGCTTGCTAATCGACTGCACACCTGGCGTGGTTAAATGAGGGCCCTTTTATCGGTTAACACATCAACTCTTTTAAAGACACCTCAATTAGATAATCAACCGCTTCAGTCTGCCGAACACAACATCAACAGTCCATCTCAGCTGCAGTGGAGGACTGGCCTGCCCCCGCAGAATAAGGTCCGGGTATATGAGGTCATTCATTATTGATACCAGCGGCACCGCCCTCGCAAGCCAGAGAGAGAGAGAGAGAAAGTGATCCGATGTGAGCATTGAGTCCCCCTGCGCTCCAAACAACATCACGTGACTCCGTTCAGCCTGTCACCCAAAATACCACGCTGACCTTTAGCTCGGAGAGGGACTGCAAAGTAAACACCCATCGTGAGATGAAGTCCACATCCTGGGACATTCTGTCGCCGTGTCCTCCAGAATGTCAAGATCCCGTCTCGTGAATCCAAGTCAAAAGATGTTTTATCCTCAGATGTGTAACATAACATTACAGTTACAGTGTTGAATGTGCATCACATTTATATTATTCTGTTACCTGTGGCTCACTAATGACGTGTATCACATGAACAAATCACCGAGTTGATCTATTAAAGATTAAATAGTGAGTAGAATATCAGAGCGCATACATTCTACTGTACAATATACAGGCAAGACATGGCCTGTGTATTATAGTGTACATTATACATCTTAGAGAGTGCATTTTAATAACATATTAATTATTCACTCTCACAATGCACCAACTTTTTTGCTCTGATTTATTTATTTATTCATTTCATTTGGATTCGCAGGCTTCAAAACAACACTATACAGGAGAAAGAGAATCAGATACTAAAATGTGCAGAGCAAAATGGCTCTCGGTTGAATTGTACAATCTTCAGCGTCCCTGAGATGTAACCAAAATACCTTATATATGTTTTGCATACAAACAACACTTTCTAACATGAAATAAAATGTTTGAGCTGTGAAGTTGAGGACAGCCATGGTTTGGGGCCATTCTTACGCAAGCGCTCTAAAGTCCCTGCTTATAGTCGTCTGAAATGACCCCAAAGTAGAGCTCTGTGGCAGGAAGTAGAGCAGCAGAGGCCGGCCCCCCGCAGCAAGTCTCACCGCACGCAGCACTTAGAGCCCCCGTCTCCCTGCCGTGGCCATCAAGTCCGGCTTCATTCCTCCGCTCAAGGAATATGTCTATCTAGTCTCTCCCTCACTCTCTCCTCCCGTCTCTCATCCTCCTTGTCCCTATCTCTCTCCCTATGTCCTCCCGTCTCTCCCTGTGCCACCTGCTCTCTCTCTCCTGCCCTCTCTTTCCTCTGTCCATTATCCAGGGTGCATGTCGGTGACCTCCCAGCCTCGGGTACCACTTCCATCGCCTTGGAAACGCAAGGCCTCCGGTGGATGAGAGTGATGACCGGAGAGTCCATCGTCTGTAGCAGGTATATTATCTTTCCTGCTGACTCACTGCTAAATAGTTGTCTGAGTTCTACTCTGTATAACCGACTGCGTGGCTGAGGTATCAGCTGCTGGTGGAGGACCAGTGGAGCTGGTTGGCGGAGCCGCCAGCTGCAGGAGGTGAGGATGATGAACAGAGGTAATATATAGAACGTTTGGTCATCTGGTTTTGCTGTCTCTCCCTCCTGCAGTGACGTTGTGTCCTATACATGAAACAGGCTGTTCCTATCAAGGTAACATTATTATTGTTATTATTATTATTATTATTATTATTATTTAATTGTTTTGAGGTACTGGTGGATTATTTGGTTTGATTTTATTCTTACATACAAGCAAAGTGATCCTTTGGTCTCCCATTGCACTCACCGTCGTTGTAGTTTCCGACCTCTTTGCTGCATCAGCCCGTCCCTGCGTGGGGTGGTCTGAGCGCCCGGTGGTCCTCAGCAGGGGGTGTCGATGAGGGGCTGCTCCTGCTCAGTTCTGGTTGGCTGTGTGGCACTGCTCCACGTGAACCCCCAGCAGACTACCCTCTGCTGGGGAAGACGAGGGTACAGCAGCTGAGACGGGAGCTGGACTCTCCGTCTCTCTCTGTCTTTACACAGCGACGCAAAGTCACTCGACGAACAGCTGTCTTGTACATTTTTAGTTTTTTTAAGCTATTCATATGATGAATGCATTTTGCTGAAATCGTTAGCTAATTGAATGAAGACGGATTTGTTTTTTTTTACAGGAATGTCTTGTAATGGCTCATCGGCGTGACACATGGTGGAACGGGAGTCGCTCTCCTCCGAGTGCATCGGGACATCCAGGACACCGTGTGATGTAAGGCCCCAACATGCTTGACTTAACTGTCTCTCTGGCTGTGCTCTCACTCTTGGACTCACTCTCACTCACGACTGGTCACTATGCCCTGGAGCAGTAGTGTGTCGTGGTTCGGGTGTCCCACTCCAACCCAAACTGGGTTCGATCCCCAAACTCCTTATCCTATCTGCAGGCATCCTTGAGCAAGATGCTTAACTCATACATCTCTACAAGCCCCTTAATGACTTCTGTATCTCAAGAAGTCACTTAGATTAAGTCGGTCTGCTCTATGGGTAAATACTAAATAGGATAGCATGAATCAGAAAAACTCTCTCAATGCCAAATTGAGGAAATAAATATATCTGCCCAATTGTACAAGTGTTCACATAGGTTTATATCACAAATTGTCATTATATCCTTCCTGAACACTGTGATATGTACTGTACCTAATGCAAGTTGCTGTAATGGGACTGCAGGCACAGCTCCAGTGAGAGCCTGTGTCTGAGGTTCTGAGGGTGGGGGATTATGGCGTGAAAGCCTTCATTGGTACCTACTGTCATTTGAACTGCAGGCACATCTCCTTTCCACCCCCTGAATGAATACACCAGCCATGGAAAGTAGGTCAGGATGTATGCATCTGTGTCTCTGGGAGTCCATGTCTGTGTGTGTGTGTGAGAGATAGAGGGGGAGAGAGAGGGAGAGCAAGGGAGAGAGATTAAGAGAGAGAGAGAGAGAGCAGGGGTTGAAGTGAAGACAGGAGTGTGCCGATCAAATTGGAGAATTAACTTCAGTGGGAAAAAAAACTTTAATCTTTTATTGCAGACACAACAGACAAAGACGGATTAAAAGATTTTATTTCAAATCTGCATCGTCGGGCAGAACATTTCAATCGAAATAAACCGGAAAAATGCATATTTCACTGCGTGGAAACCGAAGGGTCTCTCTCTCACACCACTGAAGACAGACGGACACAGACGGGGACAGCTTTGTTTTCTATAACTGGAGGATATAAACTGTACATTCTGGTCGACCCATGAGCAAAGAAAGTACCGGGAAGCAGACACAGACGAGAAACCACGACAAGCAAGCATCGCCAATTAATATCCAGAAATAAAACAGTTATCAAAAGAATGGCACTGTATGTATATATATATATATTTATATAAAAAAGCACAAAGTATAAAGGAGTAGGGG
>OMKI01046228.1:13555-26129 GCA_900302315.1 Phycis blennoides
TTAATATTTTTTTTTATAAAAAAAAAAAAAAATAAAAAGGAGGGGGGGGGGGGGGGGTGGGGGGGGGGGGGGGTTTATAGACGTTTCCGCGTGTTGATGAGGAAGCAACAGAGCATCTGTTGTGAAGTGCCAGGGGTCAGGGGTCAGGGGTCATGGGGTCACGGGGCGTGTTGATGCGTCGCTCCCTGTGTCGGGTCGACGCCCTCGGGACGTTCTAATGGAGCCAGGCCCGGTTCCCGAGGCATCGGTCAGGACTCGCGGGGTCATCTCCGGTGTGGATCTATATCGCGGCGGAGGTGGCCAGCGAAGCATGAAGGCACGACAGTAACACTTCTGGTGTCTGTGTTCGTTTCTCTTTGATATCGTTTTGTCGTTGGGCGGGTCAGATCGGGAGCTCGGGGCAGAACGGGTAGAGCTTGCAGCGCGGGAGAGAGGTCACATTCAATCATGTTGCTCACGGCAGTCCATGGCGGGCTACTGGTCCTCAGGTGAACCGGTAGGAGTCCCTGGTTCCAGGTACCATTCAACCTGAGCTCTGGTTCATGTGGCTGAAGCTTCCCACTGGATGTCATCATTCGTTTTATTTGCGTCGTTTTGTTGATTTTAATAGAAATTTGAACACTAATGGATGCTTTCGCTCTCTTATGCTGATCTCCTTACGTAATACTTCATAGATATTATATAATATGTGAATATATTTATAATAAGACGTTTTTTCACCAGGCTTTCTGTTTTGGGGTCTATTCTCTCCCTTTTTTTTTCCAAGATTGCTGATTATTTGGGACTGTGAAACTTTCAAGCTTTCAACTGAGTTCATCACATGTCCAAACAGTGTGTGGACTTAAGTACAAATATGCAACACAAAATCATTGAAGATACTCACAAAAGCAGCAATTAAGTTGTCACATTATATATATATATTTAGAACTTAAACATAAAAAATATTAATAAAACTACACACAGCCACTGGAAAATTATCTTCCAGTAAAACGTAAAACTAACAATTTGTTAATAATTAAACAGTCTTGTTCTTTTCTTACGATTTATAATTACAAAATAGGCAATACTTTTTTTTATCATATGCTTTGCATTTGAAAGAATACTTTTTTCTCATTTTTAATCAATCATATAATTTAGTTGTAGAAAATTATTGGGTTTTACTTTACAACTTTATGTAATTGATTAACTTTTCTTTTTTTTTTTCCATTCGCCGCAGGAACCTTCTGATTTGTACCGATAAATGATAAGTAATACTGCAGTCTGGCATGTGAGCTGCGCTGTGTGTTTATGCTGCATCTCTCCTCATGTCTCATAATAAAAGGCTCTTGGTCACCGGACCCCAGTCGTACCACGAGACGCAACGCTGATTAGCCATTCCAAGCCATTTCAACATCTACCCTGTTGTGACATCACGAGTGGGAGTCCACCGAGACGTTTGATGGACAGATCAGCCGACCAGTCTACCCTTTGGAATGTACCGACTGCTGGGCGGGTCTATCCATGGCAGCATGGGGACCCTTTGTCCCGTGGGTGAAGTAGGTTTGTTGATTAAGGGCTGTTTAAACAGTCTGTTTAATGCTGTACTGATAGGTGATTAAAATACATTGCAAACACTCTTACCATTTTTTTAAATCATTGACATTTTGACTTCTATCCGTTAAGTGATGAATTTGTTCCACCTGTGGGTGGTTCTGGGAATTAGAGTTTAAAATACGTGATAAAATACACTCTGGACTCACCTGCACCTCGCTACAAAATACTTGTGTGTGTTGTTTTCTTACTCTTATACTGTGAATACTGCAAAGAATGACTTGATGGAGGCATGCAGATCCATGCTGGGTGGAGGAGACGAGCAGCCAGGGAGGAGGAGATGGTTCCAGGGAGGAGGAGATGGTTCCAGGGAGGAGGAGATGGTTCCAGGGAGGAGGAGGTGGTTCCAGGGAGGAGTCCAGTGGGCGAGGCTTTGGGGTTTTTGCAGAGTTTCAGAAGCTCGGATCAAAAGCTTTTCTTTTCCTTTAGTTTAGTTTCTTTACAAACGGTGGTGTGTTCCTCAGAGAGGGTCCCGGTGGTTTCATCTGGGTGACCCCCTCCTAGCGCCGCCACAACACAAACACAAGGCAGTGCGGAGTTAGTGGACACCACAACTTCTGCTGGGGAAACTGCTGTGGGATATCTGCTGATGCAACGAATAACGCGCCTAAAGGGCAGATGTGTGACCACCTGCAGTGAGACTGCTGAGTCATCACAACCAGCCATTTCAGATCGATCCGCTTGTGACATCACAAGTGGATCCATGTGAAGCTCTATCACCATTTTTATATGTTAAAATTAAAGCCACCTGAATTGAATCGTCCAGGTGCTATAGATTCTATAAACCAAACAATCAAAGCAGTGGAAGACATTGTTTTGACCAGGACATGAAACCGATGCTAAATAATGAATGTTAAAGACTCTGGGGAGATGCACTCACAGACATCACAGGAGGAGACGTGGTGATGTGATGAAGCATCTCAGTGTCAGTCTGAGACATCAGTGTGTTGTCTTCCAGCTGAGCTTGTGATGGTGTCCACTGCCCTCTAGCATCACTCTATCACTCTATCACTCTATCACTCTATCACTATTTAGTCACGTGTCTTTAATCCCCGGTGGATTACTGTGATCTACAGCTGCATGGTGTCATTATGAAGCAGGTACACTGGCAAGCATTAGAGCATTGAAGCACCTTTCCTTCACACCTTTCCTTAGCACCTTTCCTTAGCATTTATAGAAGACAAACAGCTCCCGTCATGGCTGCCTTACCGCTGGTTCGTTTCACTTTCCTAAGCAAACACACCAAGACTCTACTATCTAATACTGCATCGTTACTAAGGTCACAACGTTTTGACACTAGTTATTACACTGCTACTATTCAACACTACACTACACAACCATGAAACCCTTCTGACCCATTTCTTAAGATCCCCATACTGAGACAACTCGCCATCCACAGCGGTCAGAGTAAAAGATGGTGACATAAGGTGGGGACAGAGATGTTATTGTACAGTGATGAGATGGGCAGCATACCTCCAGGGTGGTGCAGAGTGGGGGTCTTTTCATTTGGAGTACTAAGGGACAGAGGAACAGATGAGAGCAGTGATGTGTGTGTGCTTGTACCACAGCCTTCGCTGCTTGGACTACTTTCACAAATTACATTTCTAAACTTTTTTACAAATCCCATGGCGGAAATGTAGCCTGAATAATAAAAAAAAAACACAATTTGGAACGTTTAAGAGTAGCTAATTAATTTGGAGATGTAGCCTTAGCCAGCCATTCTTGTCACAACATGTTCTATGTTGTGACAAGAATGTCCCTTGTTCATTGTTGTCCCTTCACAGTTCTTTGTTTAACGTAACTTACTTACAGTGTCATTTCGGAATGTGCTGGCTTCCACTTTCCCTCTTAGGGATTCACAAATTGTATCTGGTCTCATCTTTAATGCTATCAGTTCTTCTCGGTTGAAAAGGTGAATCGATTCATATTTTGAACCACTAAGCATTTTGGAGGGCTCCTATTCCACCGTCAGGTGTGATGCTGATCAGCCATTGCAGACCCTTTCAAAATATTCCCTGTAGGGACATTCAGCATCCGGTTGGACACCCCCACTTGTGATGTCACTAAATGTAGATTTAATGGGGTCTTGTAATGACTAATCAATATCGCGTCTTGTGGCAAAACAGGGGCCCTCCAGCAGGCAGGTTGTGCTGGAACTAAATAACCACACCATGGCATGTGTAGCAGACACACCGGAGCGTACGGTTTCTGCCCCACTGATAAAGTACCCCCAGATCCAGAGCCCCCGGCGCCGGACACGTACCTCCAGGGTGGACGCCCGGGAGTCGCTGATCTCGGACGGGCCGATGCTCCGCGGTATGCTGGACACAAAGTACCCTGCGCCCTTGGGCACGATGGGCTGCCGCACGACCACCTTGCCCTTGCGCGTCTCGGCCAGGAAGAGGCTGTACCAATAGGCGTCGCTGGAGATGAGGGTGGAGTCGGCGATGGTGGAGCTCCTCTGGCTGATGATGCTGTTCCGGCTGATGACGCTGTTCCGGTTGGGCGGGGCCATCTTCAGCGGCTTGGGCTTGGGCTTCTGGCACTTGAGCACGATGATGACCAGGATGGTGATGAGCAGCAGGAAGGACACGGCGCCCAGGCCGATCACCAGGTACAGGTTGAGGTCCGTGAACACGTCGTACTCAATGGGGACCTCGGTGGCCTCGGAGAAGGGCAGCGCGTTCTCCACCGTGGCGATGCGGACCGTCACCGTGGCCGACAGCGAGGGCTCGCCGTTGTCCTTGGCGACGATCACCAGGCGCTGCTGCCGCGGGTCCCGGTAGCTGAACATGCGCGTGGTGCGGATCTCGCCGTTGTACTGGTCCAGGCTGAACAGCGAGGCGTCGCTGGTCTGCAGCACCTGGTAGGTGACCCGCGCGTTCTGCTCCGAGTCGGCGTCGATGGCGATCACCTTGGCGATGAGGTGGCCCTTGTCGGCCGAGCGCGGGATGACCTCCTCCACCGTGGAGCCCTGCGGCCGCCACGGCGCCACGATGACGGGCGCGTTGTCGTTCTGGTCCTGGACCACGATGCGGACCGTGACGTTGGCGCTCCGCGGGGGGCTGCCCGAGTCCCGCGCCTCGGCGTGGAACAGGAAGTCGCGCTCGATCTCGTAGTCGAAGGCCTTGAGGGCGTACAGGTTGCCGTTCTCCGGGTTGATGGAGAACAGCATGGACATGGAGGTGTTGGCGATCTCCTTCTCCATGATGAAGTAGACCAGGTACTGGTTCTCGTGGAGGTCCGGGTCGTAGGCGCTGAGCGAGGTGAGCAGGGACCCCGGTGCGTTGTTCTCCGGCACATGGATGGTGTAGAAGGACTGCGGGAAGGCCGGCGCGTTGTCGTTGATGTCCAGGATCTCCAGGATGATGGTCTCGTTCTCGCCCAGGGAGGGCGAGCCGCGGTCCCGGACCCTCAGCGTGATCTCGTACCTGTTGGTGGTCTCGCGGTCCAGCGGCTGGGACACCAGCAGCTCCAGGTAGTCCTCCGAGGACTTGTTGAGGACGAAGGGCAGCGTGGCCTGCTGCTTCAGCGAGATCAGCACCTCGCCGTTGTCGCCCGAGTCCTTGTCGCTGACGCTCACCACGGCGATGAGGGTTCCCACGGCCACGTCCTCCCGTACTTGGGTTTTCAGGGATTTGATGGTGACCACAGGGTAGTTGTCGTTGAGGTCCACGACGTACACCGTGACTTTACACTGGCCCGACAGCGGAGTGGAGCCCTTGTCGTGGGCCTGAATGTACATTTCAAAACTTTGGATTTCTTCATAGTCGATCAGCCCCTTCACTTTAATCTCGCCGGTGTTGGGGTCCAGAGAGAATATCTCCTGGGTTTTCTCGGACGTGTACAGCGTGTAGGAATACAACAGCTCTGCGTTCTTACCCTCGTCCAAATCTGTTGCGTTCAAAGTCATCACGACCGACCCTATGGACGCGTTTTCCGTGACATTGACTGTGTATACGGACCGATTGAAGACGGGGGCGTTGTCGTTGATGTCGAGGACGTTGATGATGATGCTGGCCGTCCCGGAGCGGGCGGGAACGCCGCCGTCCACAGCCGTCAGAATCAAAGTCTGGAGACCGCGTTGTTCTCGGTCCAGATTGCTGTTGAGAACGAGGTCAACGTATTTGGACCCGTCGCTGCCGGTCTGTATGTCAATGCTGAAAGACTCGCTCTCGCTGAGGAAATAGGTCTTGATGGAGTTCGCACCCACGTCCGCATCCACAGCATTCGTCAGAGAAAACCTCTCCCCGGGAGTGGTCGCCTCGGAGATGTCCAGGCGCATCGTCTTCCTCCGGAACACCGGCGCGTTATCATTGATGTCCATGATCTCCAGCTCGATGTTAAAAATACGAATGGGGTTTTCCAGCACCACGTCCATCTTCAGGAAACACGAAGCGGTTTTGCTCATGCATACGCTCTCCCGGTCGATCTTCTCGCGGATCACCAGGTCGCCCGTGTCTTTGTTGATGTCGAGGTAACTCTTACTCTGGATCACGTCGAGCTTCGCCCTCCGCTCCTTCAAGCTAGGGACGTCCAGTCCCAGGTCCGTGGCCAAGTTGGCGACGACGGAGCCCGCCTCCATCTCCTCCGGGATGGAGTAGCGGGAGATGGCGGCGACGTGCGCCCACATCGCGGCGAACGCACAGAGAGCCGCCGTCCATTGTGTCCGTTTACGCGCAGCGGCGGCGGCGGCGAGCAGCGCCATCACGACGGTGGTATGAGAGTACAGCGGTACCGCACGACGAGCGCCAGACACGCGTTTCTTCTCCTTCTCCTTTTCTCCTCGTCCTCTTCTTCCTCACGTTCAGACCCTTTTCGCGTAAAGGACGGCCGATGCCATCGTCCAGCTGCGGTACAGCTGCGGTAGGCCTCTCGGAGCGCTGTTGTGTGAACAGAGACGGGGAGAAGGTGGGCTTCCTCTGGTGTCCTCGTTCCGTGTGAGGAAGAGGAGGAGGATGAGGAGGAGGAAGTCTCACGCCTGTTACAGTTTTATAGAAAACCGTGGGCAGATAACGTTAACCTATCGTTGCAACGCCGTTCATAAATTCTATTATATTATAGTAATGTCAGCTCCTACACGAAAGATGAGGACACGCACATGGCCATGTATGAGTTTTATCACACGAATGCCATATTTATAACAATAACATTCACCCACACCCACACACACAACCAACCACATGTTACACACAATGCAATTCATAGCCTACTGTTCGATTTAATGACATGATTAGTTACAAGTTACAAATACTAGAATAAATGTAATGTCACGTGTATCCAACATGTACCCAATTAATGAATCAAAAAGCATATAGAGCGGCAAAAGTCAGATGGAACAATGCATGATTACACACCATATATTACCAGCTTTGTGCTAATGGTTTTGCACAAAGAGCCCCTATTTTACCGCTATCATTACAAGCCCCTCACAGGGGGGAGGGGAGGGGGGGGCGATATCCACCCAGACGGTTTATGGTGGACTTGAGTTGATCTGTCAGTCATACATCTGGGTGGACGCTTCCACTTGTGATGTCAGAAGTGGATAGAATCCCCATTGACTCCAGTGGCGTCTCTCCAGTGGTGTCACATACCCCCCAGCTCAGGATTAATGATCGATGCCTTCAGTCTGTTTCTGATTGAGACAACACTCTGATTGAGACAAACCAAACGAATACACAACAAGTAACTTATGAAAGGGGCCAGAAGCTCCTAGCCTAGAGGGACTGACCAGTCTCCATCCAGTGACTTTGAGGTGTGAAATGATCCACGCCATTGTTCTCGTGGCGCAAATAACTACAAATCGTCAAATAATCCAACACCATTGTGTGTCCTAATAATAATAATCATGAATAAGAAACTAGAGGCCCTTTCAGTAGGCTATATCAGTGCCACTTAACAACCAGCCTCATGAAAGTTTGATATCATTGATTGTCGGCTTGAGCACATTTACCATTAATGGAAGTCATACACAAGGAGAATTAGGACAGTGTGTGTGTGTGTGTGTGTGTGTGTGTGTGTTGTAATGACTGCGGACAAGTCACTGAGCTGAGTCTAAAAGTGCCGATTCAGCCCCAGGGAGCGCGCTCCTCACCCGGTGACGAGCGCGCTCCCTGGGGCTGAATTGGCACTTTTCTGGAATAGATTGTGTCTGCTGGAGCCGGACGTGGCGGCGCTGTGACATGCCAGCAGGATGGAACAGTTCCTTGTTTGCAAACCGCAAGCACATAAGTCATCACAGGCCATTCCAGAATCTGTCCCTTGGTGACATCACAAGTGGGAGTGTCTGGCCCGGGCTGGATGACTGAGGCCAAGTCGGCGGACCGCACCACCTGCTCGGCAAAGGGGTGTCCGTCCGAGTGGACCCTCCCGCTTGTGATGTCACAAGAGGATCACTTCGGTGAAATGGCTCGTCAACCTGCCGGTGAATTTAGGGCCCTTTTCACAAACAAGTGCAATTGAACGTGTGACAAATGACAGCCTAATGTTGCGTCTAACGAGTGATGGTTTTGTGGGGTTTTTCCCGTAGTGGAAGCTGAACACATTTGGTTGGAGCCGTCTCGTATTCCTGATTTAATCAGTCTTGTATTTAATCAGCTATCTATCCCAGTTGGTGTCTCCCACTGTTAAAACTGCAAGAGTGGCAGGATATAATATGAACTATCGTTTAGACGCTTAATTAAAAAACAGATGTGCTGTGAGTTTTCATACTCACACAAGAGAACTCCCAACTGGCAGTACCCCTTGATCACCAGATCTTCCTTCGACTCCTTCAATCAAACCGAACCGAGCCAGTTATATCCCCGTCAGCTCAGCCTTGTTTGTTGTGTTTAACTTGGTATCACAACGGTCTCAACAACCAGCTTCAGCTAAGGCAGTGTTGTCCACTTGAACATTTACTAAATGTCAACGCCAACGATTGGGCCGTTGCTCTTTATTCACCAAGCAAAACACATCCAAACACGTTCTCCTCGAGAATCTCCCCAGCACCTGAATAGTCCAGTGGCTTCCCTGAACAACGTCGCCATATTATGCTCCCATCCGCGCTGGTTTTGTGTCCACTGGGACCCTCTGTCAGTCAGGCCGGGGCCCCTCCAGCTGCTGTGAAGCCCCGAGGCTGCTGACTGCTGGGACCCTCTGTCAGTCAGGCCGGGGCCCCTCCAGCTGCTGTGAAGCCCCGAGGCTGCTGACTGCTGGGACCCGCTTTCACTGAGCTGCCACTCGGGCAGCATAGGCAGGGAGCCGAGCTAGCCAGGATAGACATCTCGGATAAAGCTACTGCCTGTGGTCAGGCAGGGTGGCTGTGGAGCTAGCCATGGTGCTAGCATGCTAGCTGTAGCCAGGCAGAGTGGCTTGGAGTGCAGCTAGCCATGGTGCTAGCATGCTAGCTGTAGCCAGGCAGAGTGGCTTGGAGTGGAGCTAGCCATGGTGCTAGCATGCTAGCTGTAGCCAGGCAGAGTGGCTTGGAGTGGAGCTAGCCATGGTGCTAGCATGCTAGCTGTAGCCAGGCAGAGTGGCTTGGAGTGGAGCTAGCCATGGTGCTAGCATGCTAGCTGTAGTCAGGCAGAGTGGCTTGGAGTGGAGCTAGCCATGGTGCTAACATGCTAGCTGTAGCCAGGCAGAGTGGCTTGGAGTGGAGATAGCCATGGTGCTAGCCTGCTAGCTATAGTCAAACAGTGTCTCAGAGTGGAGCTAGCTGCATACTGTATGTATATATATATATATTTCAGCGCATCACACTGTATTGCATACTGTCTGCTCTCTGAGTTACAGCTGGCTGGTCACACGGTGTGAGGATCGTGTGAAGGATTCTGTACCGTTCCCTGAAACTGAAAGATGATATTTGCTGAATCTGCATCTGTGTGTAACTTACACTTCGATACTCAACCTCAGACACTCAACCCCAGTCTCTGCTCTGCAGATAAAACCATGCAGAGCAGACCAGACCTATGTCACTTCAACCATCTGTAGTATGTAAGTAATGATGGGATTTGCCCCCCCCACCCCATGTTAAATGTGTAACTGAGTTGATGTGGTCTGCGGTGGCATTTGAAATTCATGAAATCAGAATGTGTCTCCATGTTTTTCCTCTCCACCCCTGAAGACACACAGCTTAAACTAATCGGAGACTGAGTGCTAATTTAGTTGTTTTAGAAAATGGAATGATTTACCACCTAGTGGGATGTGCCTTAATTTAACTCCATTCACTAACTTCCACTGGGGAAGAGGATGTCCCATAAAAATTAACAAACAATCAAAGCAATAAAATCATTAAAATGGCCACTATGGGGAACTATCCGGGATAGGGTGTCATCGTGATGTGTTTAACAGTCGCTGCCGTCGCATTGTTACATTGGGGATGACGACAGAATAGATTAACCTGCCGCCCTGTCTCGCTGCTTTGAGGAAAGGGCGTCATCTAGTGGATGAAACGGATACTGCTGCAATCACGCACACAATTTATTCCGACGAGTGAGCAGTTTCAAGTTTCAAGTTTCCAGTTTATTGTCACATACCAGATAACAGCGTCATTATCATTGCCAGCAGTGAAATTCTTGCAGCCCGGGTGAACTCAACTTTGCGTAATAAAATAAAATAGAATAAAATAAGATAGAATACAATAAGATACAAAGGACGTAGCCTATATGTGCAATATAAGTAATAACAACACATCTAATCAAATCAGATAAGTTGCAGCTTGATGTAAGATTAGCATAGCAGACTACGTTTAATTTAAACCTCCCTACAGAGAAGTGGTGTAGAGCATGCACGTCATAAGGACGCTTTACTTCCTTATGACGTTTTAATCACGTGATCCAGGATTTTGTGACCACGATGCACATTTAAAACGAAAGAATTCACCTTATGGCGAGAGTGGAATTCCTTTCTCCAAATAACTGTGACATAGTTTACGCATTATTTTGTACTTTTATTATTTACATTTCAAGTGTACATGTGTTTGTACAGAGCCGTAGGACCTACCAACTTTCCAAAAAATATGATGTACATACAATGTGTACTTTACTTGAACATATAATTCGAGACCAAGAATGATACATTAAACAAACTTCCTTCCTCTGTAAATCTTTTTGCCTCATAACTATCACTGTGACGTTAGGTTAGCTGTTGCTTAACTTAATCACCCGACTCACGATTGCCTTGGCGCTGCAGTAACAGCACAGAGTTATTATTCATCAAAGAAACTAGACAAATAAAATCCATAGCGTCACTGTAGAGTCCCGTTAGGAATAAGACGCTGTTGTCCAAAAGAACTGTGAGCTGAAATTATATAAATCACATATTCATAAATCAATAAAATGTCCAACGAGCAGCTAGTTAACACACATGATGATAATAACAAAAATAATAGTTGTCTAGCGTGATTATCTGACGGCTGATACATAAATAAAGACGGGACTGGATATGTGCTACGTCGGTTCCACCTCCATCAGCCCTGGGGGGGTGACAGCCTTCATTAAAGCCAGCGCTGACTGAAGGCCCCGTGGCCATCACCACGCATCACGCAGCCAGAGCGCCGTGGGGAGGACAGACGGGCGTCCCGTCAGTGGAACAGGTCTCTGTTGGCCGCCGTCCGGCCCGCCTCCCGCTCACAGCTCGCCAGCAGCCTCTTCTTCTTGCCGAAGGTGGAGAAGGAGTTGTAGACGTCCAGCTCCCCCCGCGGCGGGGTGCCGGTCCTGGGCTTCAGGGTGCAGTACCCCGAGGGGGTGCCCGGGATGTGGACGTTGTGCTGGTAGTCGGGTGGCGCCCGGGAGCACTGAGGCATCATGGTCTTTGTGGTCCAGGAGTAGTCGCCGGGGACGCTTTCTTCTTGAAGAGATATTTGACATTCTGTCACGAGGGCGAGAGAGAGCAGAAGGAGGCCGGTGAACGAGGGGGTCGGACTGTGAATGCAGACGCAGGTCCTAAAGGAGCAGGGAGGGCCTCTCTGAGGTGGACTGAGGACATAGGTGTCAGGTCAGGGAATCCAAGGACACAAGTCGCCAACACAACATTTGCGCAAATTAACAAAGAAGTGATTTTTTTCAAAATGAGTGATTTTTGCAGAATCTGTTAGTTGAGATCACAGAGAAGCCTCTCCATGTTTCAGATAAGTATACAGTATTGGTTTCTTTAAAAGTATACATTTTGTGTTTGAAATCGGGTGTGCCAATAGAAAGAGGTGACAACTGCACATTTTTAGGAGGCTTTTTCTCAGTTTTAGCTTTTGTGATGTGCCTACTTTCAAATGGCCACAACTTCTCCAAATATTATCAGATTTCTATGTGTTACACATTGTTGTAAAGCTTAGCTTGAAACTACCCTTTCAGAATCTGTGAATAACTCAAAATGACCCAAAAACGACTTGTGTCCCTAGTTTCCATGACCTGACACATGAGTGTCTACGCCCTGGTCGCCATGTCCTTTCACCCAAATGACATCCTGACTCTAATAGGATTTGTCTTCTCCTCAGATCTGTCCTCTGCACACGAAGGTACCATCCTAAATGCTTTGGTGCCGGACCGGCCCGTTTCCTCAGAACCAGCGGGTCGCACTCTGATTGGGCCTTTCTGAGGCCGTGACTCTAATGAAGGGCTGCTGAACGAATGGCGTGTGGTGTGGAGGCGTGTGGAGGCTCTCACCACGCATGTGGTTCCCCCAGGTCCAGTACTGAGGGGCCACAGAGCAGGAGAACTCATCCTGAGAGCCACACAGCCCATCGGTGAGGAGGTGGGGTGGCAGCATGCTCTCCATGTTCACAGAACTATACCTGGGGAGGGGGAGAGAGGGAGGGGGAGAGAGGGAGGGTGGGTGTGTGTGTGAGTGGGTGGGTGGGTGTGTGTGTGTGTGTGTGTGTTTGGTTGTGTGTGTGTGTGTGTGTGTGTGTGTGTGTGTGTGTGTGTGTGTGTGTGTGTGTGTGTGTGTGTGTGTGTGTGTGTGTGTGTGTGTGTGTGCGCGCGCGCGTGCGTGTGATGTATCTGCATGT
>OMKI01046241.1:0-12112 GCA_900302315.1 Phycis blennoides
GCTCCCTTTGTGGCCACGCCTCCAAACCAGTAGCAACCCCCCCCCCCCCCCCCCATACAGGCAGACACTCTGGAGGCTGAGGCTGCCGTTTCACAGCCATGGCTTAAATCCATGGTTAAGATTACTGCCCTTTTATAGGCCTATTGGTTTATTTTGTGTAATCGTTTATTTTTAACTCAAAACTTTTTTTAAAAGGTAAAATATCGTTGTATACTCTCTCATGTTAGGGCAGACGTTCACATGAGGGCGCAAGACATGGAACCGAGCCCTTTATGCCATATTTAGCCTACCCTGGGTTTATAAAACACCTGGCCTGCCCTAATACACAGCAGAACAAACCACTACACACACACACACAGGTCTCGTTCCAACGCCCCGAACCCCCACCTCTGGACACAACACCACGCGTGGGTGCAATCGAACTCTAGAAGCACACGCACACGCACACACACACAGATGCGCACACACACGCACACGCACACGCACACACACACACACAGAAAGGTGCGTGTTCTTGGGACAATCGTGCGCAGCTGTAGTGTCTGCAGGATCAGCCTGGTGAAACGTTCTGTGATTGGCTCAGCACACTGGTCCTGTAGAGTCCCTCCCTGGTGTATACACACGCGTTATGTTAGTTTGTGTGAGTCAGCTCTGCTGTACATGTGGTGTAAAGTTTAGATTTAAACCCGCTATCTGTTTTTTTTTTATTAATGTTGAAGGATGTCCATATAAGGTTTTTATCACCCAGGCAACAGACCTGTAACTCCGTAGTGAAAACCTTTGTTTCTCAGTGCTCCCAGCCGCCACCTCGTCTTGTTTGAAGCTTTATTTCAGCGTGAAGCAGTGACCCGTGAGAGCAGGAGAATGCACCACCATGTTAAGAGGCTGCCGCATGCTCTCCCATCGTTCTACTGGCGTCACCGGGCTCCCGTTTCATTGGTGGCCGCCTCGTGTTCCATGAGCCCAGCCGCCAATGAAATCACATCCTTCGACTGGCCCAACCCCCCCCATCCCTCTTTCCCTGGCTTTTGACCAATCGTACAACAGTGTCTGCAACATTAACTGAATCAAGATGTTTTTAGCAACTTAAGAATTAAATGTAGGGTAAATAGTGAGCAGATAATATTGAAGCATTATTTAATTTATTTTTGTTAATTTTTGATGAGAAGCACTAGCTGACATGTATAGTTGTAGATGTGAATGAGTTACTGTTTTATGTTCCTAGCATGACCTAAGCGTGTGTGTGTGTGAGCCCTGGACGCCGCCCGGCTCATTTCCTGATGTTGTAAAATAAAGTTTTGATGCTTCAGCCCGTTGCGTGCCTGCTTCTGTTCTCCAAGCTGCTGCAAGACGACACCAAGAACCACCACGGCCCGGCTCCACTTCCACAGCATTTTAATCATATTACATCAGAACAAATGCACTGTTCTGCTCCGAGTGGAGCAGGTTCTACTCCGTGTTATAAAGCCACCCACACCGTCACCTCCACGCCAGCAGCCCAACGCATCACTAGAAAAAAAAAGGGGGGGGATGGGGGGAATCCGAAACCGAATTGAAAAAGGTTAGAAGTCCGTTCAGTAAGTCCATGAGCCGCTCCGCCGGAGGGGCTGACGGCTGCTGGGCTCCTGGCCTCACTGTAGCCGCTGGACGATGACCGCGTTCAGGAGGTTGGCGTCCTGCAGGGTCAGGCTCTCGTCGGTCAGCTCCTTGTTGGGGAAGGTGGTCATCAGGATGAACTCCCTGGCTGCCATGCCGGGCCGCGCCTCCACCAGGAACCGCCGCACGTCGGACACCCTGTGGAGGGGTAAGAAGGGGGGGGGCTTCCTGTTTTTACCGCCTTCAAAGTAAAAGTGCGGATGTTACCTCGGCGCGGGTGTGGCTTAGTGATGTCACCGATCACGACCATGTTTTACACAGTCTGGCGAAGACACGCGGTAGCTTTAGCTGCGGCTAGCACAGTCTGGTGAAGACACGCGCTAGCTTTAGCTGCGGCTAGCACAGTCTGGTGAAGACACGCGGTAGCTTTAGCTGCGGCTAGCACAGTCTGGTGAAGACACGCGCTAGCTTTAGCTGCGGCTAGCACGGCCAGCGGACCTGGGCCAAGCAGTCACCTGTGGGTGTGGTTGAACTTGTGCACTAGGCGTCCTCCGTCAGCCAGTCTGATCTGGATGCTGGTGACGGGCTGGGCGGTGTCCAGGCGGACAGAGGCGCTGGCCTGGGCCTCGCTGGCTACCTGGTCCTGCTGGGACACTGGGGGGGCCACCAGGTCAGGGGTGGCACTGCAGGGGTTAGACACACGTTGGGAGTGATTAGTCACGTGGCTAGGGTGTTGGACATGCAGGCCTAACGTAGTCCTCGGATCATCCAACGCATCATCCAACGCAGCCGACTTGAGTTCAGGTACAGATGAGGGATCAGACCGCCGGGAGGTCCTCAGCTCACCTGCCCAGCTTGTGTCCCTCCCCCCCGAAGGCTCTGAAGGCGATCTTGGGTCTGACGAAGTCCTCGTCCCGGTGGTCCTCCATGTCCAGGTTCACCTGTCCCCCCCGGGCACGCTGACGCAGCTCCAGAGGAATCTCCCTGTCCGGGTACAACCACAACACATGAACTACCGACATGGCCTGTACACTATATACATCACTCTCACGTGACCTGTACATTATATACAGTATCCTCTAACATGACATGTACATTATTAGTTATGTGGCCTAGATATTCTATACATCCAACAGTAACCTGACCTATACACTATACCATAAGAAAGTGTCATGTTCTATTCTGTGTGGTTTGTTCCTACATTGAGCTGATATTCCAAAGCACCAATATTCACAAACCATAACAAATGGTATATAAACCATTCATTAAGCCCAATGGTCTGAGCACCAGGAAGTGACATCACAGTGAGACATACCCTCTGCGGATGGACTCCAGGAAGAGGGCGTTCCCAGGGTCATTGTAGTTCCTCAGCTCCCCCTCGTCCAGGCTGAAGCCCGACTTCCACAGCTTCAGCACCACGTGGACCTGCACACAGTAACACTTAAGAGAGCAGCTCAGCCTGCACACAAGAGCTGACAGAAACACAGGAAAGACTTTGATCCTCAGAGGTCATGTCCATATAGATATATAGAATTAATGCGCAGACTTACGTCCTGCTGGCTATTGGCTGCTCTCCTCTCTCCGGCCACGTAGGCAGACGCCTCCTCTGGCCCCGCCCCCAACCTGTAGCCGCCGCCCACAAATGCCTGGAGACAATCCAGCGAACACGTCAGTGTTAATACTGATAGATATGAGATAGAAGCTGTGTTATTTATACAGTTTAGTCTCCTACACAGCTTGTTCAAACCTCTAAATAAAGCCATCTCTAAAGAAAACATCCCTTGCACTCTGAAGTGGTTACAAATCCACTCCATTTCCAAAAAATGACATCCAATCCAAGACCAGCCCCTGTCCTGACCTTGGGTCTGCTGGGCTCCCCCGGCCCACCCCGGTCCAGTGGGACAGCCCCGTGCTCCTTGGCTCCTTTGAACAGGTCCTCCACCACTTCGTTGGAGCTCTTCTTCTTGGGTGGTCCCACGATCTGCTGCCCGCTGCGCTCAGAGCCCCCCGCAAAGAACCTGGAGGAGAGGGGTGAGGTGAGAGGTCACACCTAACACTACACTAGAGGGACTGAAGCACACACCCCCTGACTGACAGCATCATACATCCCTTGACCAGCAGTATCACACACCCCTTGACCAGCAGTATCATACACACCCCCCCCCCGACCAGCAGCAGTAAACACCATGTGATGTTACTCAGTACTGGTTGTGAGGGGATACGATAGCTAGTAGTAGCTAGTATCAAGAGTTGAATGATGAAAAATGCGTTAGCAGAGCAAGGACGCTTTAAGGAGTCCTTCATCACAACACGGGTGGAAACAACCTGGAGATTTAGACAAAAGTGGCAGGAAAGACAATCATTGAAGACCACACTGACCAGGGACTGCACTGAACCCTGTGAGCTCCAGAGCACACAGCCGCAACAGTCACTGCAGAATGTCCTGACGCTGCAGAAAGCCCTGCCTCTCACAGAACACAGAAGAGAGACCACCAGAGTGACTCTCCCATATGTAGCTACACTGAGCTAGCACCACCAGGATGCAGTGGAAAGGGATGTACAACATGTTACATGTTGGATGTACAACATGTTGTCACATGTTGGATGTACGCATGTAGTCAGGATAACAGACAGAAAGCTAGACTAGACAGTGAGAGAATACCCCCTGGTTCCCTTCTCACTTGAAACAAAGTGAAAGCGAGCTTCAGGGCAGTCCCACACCGAGCAGGGGATTTGGTTTCCTGTTTATTCAGCGTCATCAGCTCCCGTCTCCGCGGACTGAAGAGGACCGACCCTGTCCAGCGCCCATCAACATTCAAACCAAGCACACATCCTTTGTCACAAAACACCCTTCTGACTTCACCCGTTTCAATAAACCGGACACCTGCCAACGTCCTCACACAACAGACTGCTCTCTCTCCTGCTGCCCCGGGAGGCGCAGCCGCTGAAGGAACTCACCTCTGACCCTCCTCCTCGTCGCTGTCCTCCTCGGCCTCGTGCATCAGGTCCCTGAGGGAGGTCACCCTGGGCTGAACACTGGAGAGCACACACCGCTGTTAGTTCACATTACCCTAACACCTGTCCTAGAGGGGTGACGTTGTTGATGGTAATGGTGGTGGTGTTGGTGGTGGTAGGCCAGTGCTGCCGATTACCTGGGGCCGGCTGGGCGTGGCCCAGGTGACGCGCTCTCTGGCTGAGGAACAGTGACGACGTCATCATCATCTGCTCCGTCCTCGAAGAAGCTAGCCAGCGCCAGCTGGAGGATAGAACATGCCTGTTAGGGGGTTTGACTCCTGCCAAAGGGTCCTGGGTTTGATCCCCAGCGTCCGCGGTCCACCTGTAGGCTTCCTGGAGCCAGATGTCCTACCTCTACCTGCTCCTTGGTGACTACATCAGTGCCTCACTTCAACAGCAGAAGAGCTACAGAGCCGGGACACCATCAGGTAAAGACACGGCAACATGACAGTCCACTGGACGGGTAAGCTTTGGACTGGATAATAGAACTGTTTCTGAATGAACAGGCCAACTGGTTTAAGCTGAACCAGTGTACATATTAATAATTACCAAACCATCAAGGGGTGTTACATTGAGAGAGGAGCAGTGCTGCTGGACAGGACCAGAACCAGCGATGAGGGACATGACGCAGTGAAACCCATCTCTAAACCTAAAGTCATATAGACTGAACCTTAAGTCATCTGGACCAGGCTGAACCTAAAGTCATCTGGACCGGACTGAACCTAAAGTCATCCGGGCTGAACCATCACTTCAGTTATCTACGCACTTCACAGCCCACTGCGCTAGAGCTGTTAATGAGGTAACCTGTCCGGTGTAGTGACTGTCCTCACGGAGAACGGGCTGTCCCCGGGGGTCCATGTCTCCGGAACAAGGCCCATGTCTCTGGTACCAGGCCCATGTCTCTGGTACCAGGCCCATTGTTTAAAGGGTGACTTGCACAAACCGCCGGCAGACCAGGCTAACGTTAGCCACATGCTAGCGGCTCCACCGGGTCCGTACTCGGCGATTAAACGTCTGATTAAACTTAACTTCTCCACTCAGGATCAAGGGGGAGGGGGGTCGACACGCACCTGCAGGTCCCACTGAGCGGACTCCAGGAAGAACTTGGCCCTCTCCCCGTCCACGGCAGTGACGGCGATGAACTCCCTCACAGAGTCCTCCTGGCTAGCCATCTTGGATCTGTGCTCTGAGAAAACGGTCCGCTGGTCCTGGGAACACGGAACCACACGACGTTCCTACCATTTCCGTACATCTCAGGATTGAATTTATTTTTATATCAGTTATATTTTTGTCACGCCAATAAACGTTATTATTGCATGAATACGAAAAACGAACATAATTTAAATAATAACAATACAATTCCATCAATAATCAATATCTCGTGGGTACTGATCCCATCTATTCAATGTAGTTCTACCAAATAACTCAAATTGACAGACAGCATCAATATCATTAAGTTATTTCGTTGTCAACAATTGTGGTAATCTTCGTCCAAATCAATTTAAGTCTGTTCCAAGTGTTTTAGATAGATGCGTATTTGTCCACTTTGATTGCGAATAATATCTTCACCAACAGATAGCGCTGCTGTCAAAGATTTAAAGTAGTTGAAAAAGTAACTCAGCCCAAGTAATCAGTACAGATACATTACTCTCACACGTAAAAAACCCCCCCAAAAAAACCTGTTTGAATTCACAAAGAACAGGTCAGATCCGATCAGTGTGTGAGATGTCTGACACATATATAACTCTGAATGTATTTCCCCAGAGTAGACGCACTGAGCATCATGTGTTTAGGAAGCTGTCCCGCGTGCATCATCCCACCATTTGCTGCACTTAATACCCTTCACCCAGAACTCTTTTACCTTCTAAAGTAGTAAATACACGTTGACTGAACAGCATGATGTATATGATATGATACATGTACACTGCTGACCAAGCGTTTACTGAAAACCGTTCACTGAAAGGTGTTTCAGCCAAAATGGTGTTAAACATGTTTTAATTAAACAAGTGTTTACTGAAAGGATTTTCACTCAAAAACGTTGACTCACGGTGTGTTTTAGGTGAAACACTTTGACTGAAAACAATTACATGCAATGTACGAATAACGACATTGTGAGCAGATTAGTAGTTCAGAGTGAATGAAGAGGCAAATACATCACTGATGGCTAACATCAATGGAACTGGAGCAGTGTTTTAAGGAGGAGGCATTTAGAGAGGAATCCCTGTTCCTCTCAATTTTGTTTCTTTATCACAGCGATCAGTGATTCATACAGATATTCTACTGTTCTTTAAATGAATGTTGTCGTTGCAGATCGTGCAGATTGGTTCTTCCTGAACCCGACACCATTTTCCTTTTCTTGCAACGATTACTCATGATTTCGATGTCACACCTGATGATTAACACAGGTCCATTGTTATCAGGGATTAGCCGAACACAGAACCAGAACTTTGGCATTCTTTTTAAGGTACACGCCTCCCAGGTTGCTAGCACTGTTGCAGATGCTAATGATGCTAATAAATGTCTAGAACTAGAACCCATCCACCCTTAGAATGGTTGAGGGGTTATGGTAGATGGGTTCGGGGAGACCGGCCTCCTGGTTAGGGTTAACGGGTTAGGGTTAACGGGGGTCAGGTTGAGGGTGGATTGGGCGGCAGTAGCTCAGTGGGTAGAGCTGGTGGACAGAGCGGGTCATCCACAAACCGTAGGGTCAGCGGTTCGATCCCCGCGCTCCTTACTTCCAAACTGTCTGCATGTCGAAGTGTCCTTGAGCAAGACACTGAACCCCTACTTGCTCCCCGGGCGCTGAACATGGCAGCCCACTGCTCCTATGTGCCATAGGATGGGTCAAATGCAGAGAATAAATTTCCCAGCTGTGGGATTAATAAAGTACAATTAAAAAAAAAAAGTAAGGTTTGAATGGAGTTCAATCTCATGAGTTGCGGTAGATGAGTTAGGGTCAAGAGGTCAGGGCCAATGGTAAGGGAATATTGTTTTGGGTTGTATATATGCATGGATGTGTGTGTGTGTGCATATATGCATGTGTATGTGCTCCTACTGAACATGACAGCTGGCTGTCAGAAGCCATTATTTGCAAGTAGGCTACAACTCTGGTTTTATGGTATGCGCTTCCTGGCTCATAGGTAACACAAGCATGCACGCACACACGCGCACACACACGCACACACACACACACACACACATACTGTGCCATTCAATCGGATCAAATTGGTTTCGTCAGGCTGTTGAAGGTAACTGAAACAGGGGCAGGTATGTTTACCATCAACAACAACCTCTTCTGGATTCTTGGAGTTGAGCTGGAATGCAGCTCTTCTGGCTGTGCTACCTGCAGTGCCAGTAACTGCTCACTGTTGACGTGTCCCGTTGAGTCTTCTGTATATACCAGTGCTGGTCCCTCTGGCTTCCAGTCGAACAAAACGCTCACCTTTCTGCCCCTGCGTGCCCGGAGTACAACGAGCGAATGCGAGACACGAGTGATTTCACTTCCGCAACACGGTGACCAAGAGACAGCTCGGCGGGTGACCGACAGGCAGCCCCTGGGCTGTGTTAAACGACGACAGACCACCCGGACCCTTTCCCGAGCCCCTCCTCTCCCTCATGGCCCTGTCCAAGCCGGAGCAGCTGCTGGCCCACGAGCTGACCTGCCCCATCTGTCTGCAGCTCTTCGCGGACCCGGTGGTTCTGCCCTGCGGCCATAACTACTGCCTGGCCTGCATCTGCCGGACCTCGGCCGCCGCCCACGGCGGCGAGGTCAAGGATGAGAAGGCGGTGCTCCTGCGCTGCCCCGAGTGTCGCCAGGAGTTCCGGGGCATGGAGTCGCTGAGGAGGAACTTCAAGCTGTGCAGCATCGTGGAGGGCTACCGCGGCACCGCCAAGGAGGAGCAGAGCGAGGAGGCGTCCGGGGCGCCGCCGCCCGCCCCGGACGTGTCCTGCGACCACTGCATCGAGGGCAGCGTGCGCGCCGTCAAGACGTGCATGCGCTGCGAGGTGTCCCTGTGCGAGCGGCACCTGCAGAGGCACCAGGAGAAGGACTCCTTCAGGGGCCACTCGCTGGTGGCGCCGCTGAGGGAGCCGGTGGCCAGCGGCTGCACGCTGCACGGCAGCTGCCTGGAGTACTTCTGCTCCAACGACATGATGCTGCTGTGCGCCACCTGCCTGCTGGAGGGCTCCCACCTGAACCACGACGTGCTCAGCTTCGACGTGGCCGAGGAGGAGATGAGACGGGCGCTGGACTCCCGCAGCAAGGTGGGTCCCGTGCGGTGAGTCCTGCGCTCACCGCACGGGAGGACTCACAGCGCAGGGCGAGTGGGCAGGGGGGGGGGGTGGAGTCAGACCCACCAGGAACGTCTCGTGGAGGAAAGGCTTAATGATGTCCATTTTAATGGATGGAATAATTGACTTACGTTAGACTGAATTATGACAGCGTACAGTTTGTTACTTGTAGACACAGCTGCTAGTGATAGTGAATATTTGTTAAATAAGTAAAAATTATGAACACACTTTTCGTGAACATATATTATTGAGAACACGTTCAGACTATTCCTCTTGGAAATGGCATTTAATTTGAATAGTTATTCTGTTTATTGATATTTGAACCAAGCAGTTGGATTGTGTATCTACATATACATTGATGTGTTATGCCGATTGTAGGCGTGTTTGTGTCCTTGGTGTTGTGGTGATCGTAGATCTCTTTGTGTAGTCGCTGGCGTGGTGATTGTGGTTTGGTCTGTGCAGATGGTGTCTTGCAGGCTGCAGATTACAGAGGGCCTCCTGCAGAAAGCCACGGAGGATCAGGGAGCCTCCGAGGCTGTGGGGGATAAGCTGGTGTCCCGGGCCATCACCCTCATGGACAGCATGGCCGCCCTGGTCCACAGGTACTCCTGACACATGGGATGTCCTTTGTATTCATCACTGATCGGGGGACAGAGACTGATTAGCTCACGTGTGGAACTGTTGCATTCAGAATTTCCAACATAGATTTATTTGTAACTTCCAATTTAAACCAAATGAAATGGGAAACTCTGAAAAGCATGATAACACTCAGAATGAAACAGTTTGAGAAGTTGACCATAATTATGTAATCACATCATCACAGCAAGTACCAGACAGATATGCACAAGAGTACATAAGGGTTGTAGAAATGCAAATACAAAAAAACTAAATGTAGGCTACAGGTCCTCCAGTGTCTTCAACATGGCCTGGTGATTTACACTCTGTATTTATTGTTTTTGGTTGAGTGTCTAAAGAATCTGGCTACTCGCTACTCGGTAGAGGAATGAGGCAGCGTGGCTTTCAAGGGCACATGGTCACGACGGACGGCCCGCCGTGCGACGGGCCTGCGTTCTAGCTGTGACAACAGCACGTCTCTCCCTGGCGTTCAGGAACCGGGAGCGCGTGACCACTGTTCTGGAGGAGGAGAGGAGCCTGCGTAGGAACAGCTGGCAGCAGGGCCTGGCCACTCTGAGCCAGCAGCAGCAGCATCTGCTGCAGGCTCAGGGGGATGCAACGCAGGCCCTGAGTGAGACCGACAAGTGCCTCTTTGTACACAGGTGATCACAGGCTTCGATGGTTCATTCCCCGAGTTGATTGTAATTGAGCTTGAATGGCTTTAAGAGCAGGACGCTAAACACCGTGATGACGCGGCATACACAACAGGGCATCAGCTAAACGACCAGCTAAAAGAACTGAGTGGACCCAGCCAAGGTAAGCGGCTGAACGGTTGTTCCCCTGAACCACAGCTTCCTGCGCGTCGAACCCCGGCTCAAGACCGCCCTCAGCGGCACCGTCAGTGGCCAGCTCCCCTCCAAGACGCCGCTCAACCACCGGCGGCTGCAGACGGACCTCCGGACCCAGGACTTCCGCACGGAGATGGGGCACCTGCTGGACTCCCTCCACATGCTCCTGAACCCCCTGGAGCTGACCTTCAACCCCCACACGGCCCACCCCAACCTGCTGGTGTCCAACGACCTGCGCACCGTGCGGTTCAGCTCCTCCAAGCAGCAGTACGCGGAGCACCAGGACCGCTTCACCAGCGCCCCCCAGGTGCTCTGCGGCCAGGGCTTCACGGGCGAGGAGCACGTGTGGGTGGTGGAGGTGGGCGAGGGCAGCATGTGGTCCCTGGGGCTCTGCTACAAGACGCTGCCCCGCCGCGGCGACCACAGCCGGCTGGGCCACAACAACGTGTCGTGGCGGCTGCAGTGGAAGAACAGGAAGCTGACGGCGTGCCACGCCTCGGCCAACGTGGCGCTGGGCGATCGCGCCGAGCAGCCGCTGCGGATCGAGGTGGCGCTGGACTACAGGGGCGGCACGCTGCGCTTCCACAGCGTCAGGGGCCAGAGGGAGCACCTGCACACCTTCCGGACCGCGTTCCGGGAGCCCGTGTACCCCGCCTTCAGCCTCCACTCCAGCACCCCCGAGTCCTGGATCACGCTGCAGAGCGGGATGTAGGCCCGCCGTTACCCATCATGCACTCTGGCTCTGATTTGATGGAGCATGCGGGCCGACTTTTGGTGCTCTCTTTCTACGCCTGTCCACACTATTATATCAAATACAGCAGCGTGTCCAGGTCCAGGGAGGTCCTGGTCCAGGAGGGTCCAGGTCCAGGGAGGTCCAGCTGGGCTGGGGACTCCCTGCCAGGATGTTCAGCCCTATCCCTTAGAGGGATATGTACGTGTACTGTCTAACCCCTACCTGCTTCTTAATGACCTGTCCCTGTACTGTCTAACCCCTACCTGCTCCTTAATGACCTGTCTCTGTACTGTCTAACCCCTACCTGCTCCTTAATGACCTGTCTCTGTACTGTCTAACCCCTACCTGCTCCTTAATGACCTGTCTCTGTACTGTCTAACCCCTACCTGCTCCTTAATGACCTGTCTCTGTACTGTCTAACCCCTACCTGCTCCTTAATGACCTGTCTCTGTACTGTCTAACCCCTACCTGCTCCTTAATGACCTGTCACTGTACTGTCTAACCCCTACCTGCTCCTTAATGACCTGTCACTGTACTGTCTAACCCTACCCATTAACCTCAAGAGTTAACCAAATAAATTAAGATGCATGGAAGGCATACATGTTTGTTTTATTGAATGTAATTTTGCACTGTTGCAGTCATTTTGATGAGCTGATGTTTTATGTTGATTGAACATTAAAAGTGAGCTGAACTTCATGTGGATACATGAGTTCACTGACCTTCAACGTGTGTCCCTCGTGACTCCATAGCTCTGTATTTAGCCTGCAAACACAATAGTGATATATTTGCTTGACACTATTTGTTGCCAAAATTCCATCTGTGTTTGTGTGATGGAAAGAGACTGAAAGAATGTGTGTGTGTGTGTGTGTGTGTGTGTGTGTGTGTGTGTGTGTGTGTGTGTGTGTGTGTATGTGTGTGTGTGTATGCATGTGTGTGTGTGCGTGTGTGTGTCTGTGTGTGTGTGTGAGTGTATGCATTTGTGTGTGTGTATGCACATGTGTGTGTGTGTGTGTGT